>JAJOOR010014039.1:0-32647 GCA_036250505.1 Solanum acaule | reverse complement strand
CGTTTTGTACTATTTCAGTCTCCATCTGTATATATAGACTTGTCTTTTACCTTTCGAGACAGTCCAGTCTCTGTTGTCCACTTTTGGGACTTGTACTCATTTTGTTAGTAGCTCTGTACTAGTGACTTCCAGGTTCTGGGAGGGATCTTTATTTGTATATATGTTTTTGGTTTGCTTCCGCCTGTTTATATTGTTATTTGTCTACTCTTGTTTAGCTTCTACCCTCAGACCCATTACTTGTTGTTCCGGGTTACGGGTTGGCTTACCTACTGGTGGGTTATAGTAGGTGCCATCATGACTTGAGAAATCGGGTCGTGACAGCTAGGCAGCAAAGAGATCCAACCCCAAGCACTATATACCAATTGACATAATAATGGAATGGTAAAAATCTAAGAATAAGTAGCTTTGGTGTGATTTTGCAGAGTTTAAAAAGAGGGAAAAGTGAGAACTTCAAACATTTTGACTTTCTGCCTTTACATAACCGTTTAGTTCTCTGTCATTCGGCGACGTTAGTCTTATCGCCGATAAAATTAGCAATGCGCCGAATGCATACTGACCTCGCCGAGTTTTACCGGACATCTCTTATTTTGGGGTCCCAATGGCGGGTTAAGTCAAAGTGGCCGATAGATTCGGCGACTCGCCCATTGGGTCATTGGTTCGCCAACTTGCACTTCTCAACACCTTCCTCATTTTATCCTACAAAATCAGCACACCATTATTCGAACAAAATAATTAAAAGTAGTAAAACCCTGGGTTTCCTCCCAAGAAGCGCCTTATGTTACATCGTGGTACGACGTAAGCCTTGTCTCACTCTCCGTTATTGGGGTTTGCCCCAGTGTTACTAGGTCACCCTAATATGTCATTTGTGTGGAGATGAGGCACTGCAAAACTCAGGAGTGACCTGATTAACTGGATTGGTCTAGAGTGGGATCCAATCATTTGATGTAGCACTTCAATATTCTCTTTCATTTCTTCCAACACCCGATCCTGATCGGTGACATTTTGGAGAATGATTTGAAATGTGTCCTGGACACGATTTTCTCTCCCATTTCTAGACTTCCTCCGCTCAAGAGGAGAAATATACCTCCCCTTGTTGTTGCATTGGACTTCCACCTCTAAGAGTTTTTGGCCAGTTCTTTTAGCTGAGATGCCAGTGCAGTCAGCGTGAGGTCCTTTTCGACTTCTTGGCTTATTTCCACCAACTTGCCACTACTCTGCTCAGCTATGTTCATCTAAATGGACAACTCAACGAAAAACAAAACTAAAAGTAAGGTTAGTGAACTACAACTAACAAGAACAAAAATTCTATTAGTCAAAAAAATTCTCAAATAACACCACTCCCCGGCAGCGGCGCCATTTTGATGCTTATCGTGACCAACGACACTAACCTACGGTATGAGTGTCTACGATCATCGATAGTATAATAACCCAACTAAAGGTTGGGGTCCTGTCCCAAGAGAGTGGTTTCGAGAATTGATAGAAAAATAAAATTTAGCTCTAACTAGTCATAGCTAAAGACGTTAACGAACAAAAACATAGTAAAGAAAGGGGGTGACACAAAAGTGTCAAATATCAATTTTGGGGTTTTGTTACAAGTAGTAAAAGCTGCAAAAATTAACAAGAAAATCAAGTATGGGGAAATATTCTTGGGGTGTGACCGCAATACAAGTTTAAATAAATAGTTGGGTACATGGTTTTGACAAGAAATTTGTAAGATAATAGTGACTAGGCTAGGCTCTAAATGGAAATAAGTTTCCTCTCGGGCAACTTACCCTGTTTCAAATGCGTTCCTCTCGGACACCAATTTGCCGCATGAAGACCACCCTACGCCTTACCCCACTCACTCTCTCGAACTGAGTGTTAGGATATGGGACTAGGGCTCACCCTCTCGGGCTAAACCTCAAGTTGACCCACTCCTTAGGCCATCAGTCTAGTGGTCTTGGTTTTGCAACCTCCTTCTCGGGCAAGCCAAAAACACATGAGTGGCTTTGTATTTGCAACTACGAACCCTTTATTTTTTTTAATTGAAGGGGTTCCATTTTTATGCAATACCATGGGTTAAGGGGGACTTTTCTTGCATTTCTTGACTTCTCCTTTTCCCTTTCACCACACCCCCAACTTAGGCTTTTGGCCGAAGTTGGCTATTCACTAAACCATAAACCAAGAGGATTATAGGTAGCGGGTCAAGTAAGGTCTAGGGTTCATCAATGTACTTCCTAAGAAAGATAAGGCTCAAAGGGTGTTCAAAAGAGTTTCACATGCTCACGGGTAGGCCACAAAAGAGGTATATGTCAAATTTGGCTCACACTTTTTAAAATTGCCTAGGATCATCTTAAGAGGACACCTTTCTAAATTAATCAGACTAACAAGGCAAATTATAGGTTTATTCATGCAAGTTTCAAAACAAGCTAATCAAACAAGGCATCGACACTTAAGTCAAACAAGCCTACACACCTCCGCTATTGTGCAATGGTCATTACAAGAGAATCAATTTGATAAATGGCTAATCATAATGAGATGCAACGAGTTCACATATTGTCTATGCAACTTCATTTGGCCTCATTGTAGCCGTACATCCATATTCGTTCCATTGAGAGCACTATTCAAGTCATTGGTATTGATCGAAATCGAGACTCAAATTTTCGCGAAAGAACAACCACATTCAACTCACGAAGGTTGGCAAAAATGTGTGAAAAATTCAATCATTTTGCAATTACAAATAAATGGAAATGGAAACGGAGCCACAAGCTCAAACAATCGCAAAGCAGTTTTAATAATACAATTAAAAACAGACAAACCCAAATCTTTATAAAACACAGACATCCAAAGCAAGCAAATAAATGTGCGCTTCACCCCACCACAATCAAAATATATTTGTCCTCAAATATAGAACAATAATCCAGAGGTCAAATTAAAGAAACAGAGATAGAGGGCTAGAGAATAATCCTGGTTAGGCAGTTGTTTCGAGTTGGAGTCCTTCAATAGATATCGCGTAAAGCAGAAGGTATGCTGGGATGTTTGGTGTATTGCCGAATGATTCATCAAGCTCTATACAGCTTTTCTTAGCATTCCAATGCGCCTATCTTCAACCCACACTCTCGAGTGATTAATCAGCTGCCTTTTTGTGCGTTGGCCTGCAGCTTATCCAGTTCGTTTCCATTCGGTGGTCGGGTTTTGGTTTCTGAGTGATTCGGCGCTTCGCCAAACAAAATTTTACTTCTCCAAGTTTTACAGAACTTCTCAGAAGTTGTGGATATTCAGACGGTGGTGGCCATATGGGTCGCTGATCAGCTGGACTATTCGCTAAAACTATTCAGAGCTCGCCGAGTTTTACAGACTCCAGATTTTGAAGATATCTTGAGTCAAACGACGGAATAGATTTGATCGCTGGCTTCTTCGGTGACTTGCCAACTGGGTCTGCTGCTCGGCATTATGCACCTCTTTGGCACCTATTACACCTCAGTCTGTAAAACTAAGACACTATTATTTTACTAGTACGCCAATATAGTATAATATGGGGTTTTGGGTTGCCTCCCAAATAGCGCCTGAGTTAACGTCGGGGCACGATGCAAGTCAAAGACTACTCTTCTTCCTCGGAATCACCCATGGTGTAATTAGGTGAATCTTCGATGAACGGAGGATAGTGACCCGTCATTAAATGGGTGAATTGAGCATTCTGCATTTGAGTTGTCATGGAGAGAGAGGCTGATGCTTCGGTTAGCATTTCAACATTTTCCTTCATCTCATTCAACATCTTCTCATGTGCCTCAATCTTTTGTTGAATGAGTGACAGGGCTTCATCATCCTGTATACCTCTCTACTTCTTCCCATGTCTACATTCTCGAAGGGAGGAGTGCTTTTCTTTCCCCATGGCTTGTACCTCCAATTCAGTGACTCTGGTAGATAGAGCATTCAACTTGGTAGCTAGTGCGTCCCACTCCTACTTCTTTTTCGCTTCTTTGTTGGCTTCTACCATGCCATCAAGGAGTTTTTCTACAACTTCATAGGGCTGGTTTAGCATACCGCCCTCGCAAATTTGATTAGCTATATCTCTATTCTTGAGTCCTAGACCCCTATAGAAGCACTCAAGTAGCCCTTTGTCTGTCATCCCGTGAGATGGGCATGGTTGCAGCACCGCTTAAAACTTCAGCCATATTTTCTGAATAGTTTCATCCCTTTCCTATTTGAAGGTCAGAAGGTTGTCCCTGAGGTTCAATAGTTTCAAAAGGGGATGATCTGTGTGGTATCCATAATAGTTTTCCATCCTTAGTTCCCTACTTAGATATTCAAACTAGCAAAACAAAACTACAATTTAGATTAGTAACACTAAAACTAGAAAGAATCAAAAAATTTATTTAACTACGAATTCTCGAATAACACCACTCCCCGGCAGCGGCGCCATTTTGATGCTTATCATGACCAACGAGATTAACCTAAGGTATGAGTTCTACGATCTTCGATAGTATAGTAACCCAACTAAAGGTTGGGGTCGTGTCCCAAGGGAGTGGTTTTGAGAATTTATAGAAAAATAAAATTTAGCTCTAACAAGTTCTAGCTAAAAACATTAACGATTAAAAACATAGTAAATTATTGGGGGCGACACAAAAGTGTCAAATATCGATTTGGGGGTTTTGTGACAATTAGTAAAAACAACAAAAATAACAAGAAAATCAAGTATGGGTAAGAATTCTTGGGGTGTGACCGCAATACAAGTTAAGATAAGTAGTTGGGTACATGCTTTTGAAAGGGAATTTGTAAGATAATAGACACTAGGCTAAGCTTTATATGGAAATAAGTTCCTTCTCGGGAAACTTACCCCATTTCAAATGTGTTCCTCTCGGAGACCCATTTGCCGCATAAAGACCAGCGTACGCCTTACCCCACTCACTCTCTCGAGATGAGTGTTAGGATTGGGACTAGGGCTTACCCTCTCGGGCTGAACCTCGTGTCGACCCACTTCTTAGGCCATCAGTCTAGTGGTCTTGGTTTCGCGACCTGCCTCTCGGGCAAGCCGAAAACACTTGGGTGGCTTTGTATTTGAAACTACAAACCCTTTAGGTTAAACCACAACGACTAGGTGAAATCACCATTAAACTACATCTAACCTATCAGCAAGCAAGACCCAACAATAATATCAACACATATTAGCTAAATCATACCCCAAGAATGGGGGTTTTTAGCCACACATCAAGAAATAACAAAATACACCTAAAATGATACTAAAATTAAATGGGTATAAGAAATTAAACCTTGATTTAAGCAAAGGAAGAAGAATGGAGAAGATCCACTTCCAACTTGGGGAAGATGAAATCCTTCTTTCTTCAAGTCTCCCAAAAAGCCTCTCCAAACTTGAGAGAAAATATCCAAAAAAGTACTATTCTATTCTGAAAATAATAATAATGGTTCGGAACTTATAAAATTTATAACAAGTTTAGTATTTATAGAATTCAGAAAATAGCGCTGGCGGATCATTCGGCGAAGTTAGTTGATGTCGCCGAATGACTCGGCGACTCGCCCTTCTTCTGTTTCATCGTTGTTTCATACTTGCCTTCAGCATCTTCACGTTCTGGACTATTGGACGGTATAGTACTACTTCGCGGAACAATTTGGCGACGCGTCGACTGCTCCTTTCATCGCCTTTTGTATCCTTTTCCTTCACGGCTTCGCATACTGGAACAAAGGGTGGAGTCTGTCCTTTCGGCAAATCGCCAAAATTTCTTGGCGATGCTTATGCTTTAGCTTCTTCGATCCCTTTAGCATTTTTGTTCCTTTTTGCGCCTAAGTATCCATGCTTCCACTTAAACTTCAAATACCTGAAACTTAAGAGTTTTCGTCAGATATCGAGACAAAATAAGCATTCGAGGACACTATTTCTATCAAAATAAAGACCTAAATGAGTCCAATTTGTGGACTCATCAATGCCTACCAGTACATGTGCTTTGTAATGATACTACTCTTGCTATGTCTTTTGACATAGTCTGGTTACAGGATCGGTGATGTTCCATTAGGAAGACAAAGAAAATCTCCAACAACTTCTATTTCTCCTTCCGCATGGTGGGAGCTATGTCTTTTATTGATTATGTCCAGTTGTATTCTTAGTAGCTCTTGTACCTATTTAGACTAGATCCTTGGGGGTGTTAAAACTTTACCAGTCCTAATTCGAAATTGTTTTTTTTTGGGTTTTAAATTATGAATTCCATTGTTATATTTATTTCCATTTATTCAAATTTCTGCATGATTTAAATTGTTTGGATATAAGGGTTCTCCTACTTGAGTGGTAGTATGTAGGTGCCCACACGGCTTGGTGGGTTGGGTCGTGACACAACGTCAATGAATAACAATCAGAATTCCTCAGTTGACTTACCAGATAGTCCTACAATTTTTGGGTTGCTCAACTGGAAGGATGATGTTGTAATGACTTTAATGGATGATCCATTTTTTAAAAATATTAATGTGCAAGATCCAAACCACACCAAAAAATTCTAAGGACCAATGTTTGTATTTTTAATAAGTATTACTTTTTATGTATATATGGTCAAATGGATTATTTATGTCATATAATATTTTTTATATCTAAATTGTGTCATTGGACTCTCCGAATAAGTTTCCCTTCGTCCTCCTTTGAAGTGTCCTTCTGTTGTATTCCTTGATTTGTTTCAAAGTTTTTAGTTTTATTCACATATTAAATCGATGGTCAATTATTTTAATATTTATTAGATATTGATTTATTTATTTTTCATTTATTACTATTACTAGGTAATTTACCTGCGCTTCGTGCGGGCATATATAATCTTTCTACGCTTTTGAACAATCTTTCCAATAATCAACTGTTATAAGAAAAGAAAAAAAGAGTAAATTTTAGTAGGTTTTAAGAACATTCCAACAAAAATTAAATGATTTGACATTATCACATATCTCAAGAATTGTAAATAGGGAAAAGGCTCAAATATGCCATCGAACTTTCAGAAAAAGCTCATTTATGCCATCCGTTAAAGTTTGGCTCATCTATGTCATTACCGTTTAAGAAAAGGCTCATTCATGCCATTATTTTTTAACGGTGGCTTTGCAAAACTATTTTTTACACGTGGCCAATTATAATTCGGCCACGTCATTATTTTTTTCAGAATTTTGATTTTTTATTATAAAAAAAATAAAGACGTGGCCGAATTATAATTGGCCACGTGTAAAAAATGGTTTTGAAAAAAATGTGTGTTCAGAATTTTGATTTTTTATTGTAAAAATAATAATGACGTGGCCGAATTATAATTGGCCACGTGTAAAAAATGGTTTTGCAAAACCACCGTTAAAAAATAATGGCATGAATGAGCCTTTTCTTAAACGGTAATGGCATAGATGAGCCAAACTTTTAACGGATGGCATAAATGAGCCTTTTCTGAAAGTTCGATGGCATATTTGAGCCTTTTCCCTTGTAAATATATAATGAATGATTAAAAACATCTTCATATCTTATCATTTTTATACATAATTTATCATAGTATATGTTTGATGATATAATTGCTTTGTTAAAACTGAGTGATGTTTTTATGTAGCGATTAAACATCATTTTTTCTATTTTTTTGTACATGAAAAATATAGAATCTGATAATTTTATGGTTAGAATAACTCCTTGTGAATAAAACTATGTATAAGTTTTTGATAATTAGTATTAGTAATAAATAAGATTAGACCGTTAAAAATGTACACCACAACAACATAAATAAATTTTTTAGAGACAATCTAAGGTCAAACGTTCACCACTTTTCGATATTGTTACTTTGTTACTCTAACAAAATTTATAGAAGGAGAAAAATAAATTTGAAACAACAAACAAATAATATTGTTGATCCTTTTAGAAATTCATTCTTTATTAAAATGCTGCTCTGAAGGCCCTTCTAGATGCTTTATCAATGCAACTTTACGACTTTTTTCAGAAATATGTATGTATAATTGTTGCATTATGAAAGTACAAGTAGATCAAAATGTTGGATTCTAGACTCATGTTGAATAAATATTCTCAAACATCAAAAAATAAAAAATGAGCCTAACCTAGATAACTCAAACGCTCAGCAATGACTTGGACATGAAGGACAACAAATCTATGTTAATAGACATATCTTTTGTAGCTTAAGATATTAATTTTATTTATAGCAGGTTTTGTTTCATATCCTTCAAATTAATCTTCCCGAAAATAGTCATAACTCACACCAAAAAAATTAAGAAGAGCCGAATGAGAAGGAAAAAAAAGAAAAACATTAAAAGGACGAAAGCTTTGTCCAAGTGAGATCATATACTTACCAAACGAAAAATAATCAATACAATTTTAAGGAGACAACAAAATAGCGAGAAGAAGCATACATTAAAGCGAGTAAACTATGAGATATCCAATGATGATAACAAATCATTTAACCAGAAAAGTTCTCATGTTTTTAAATAACATACCTCAAAAAATTGACTAACACTTCAATCAACTTTCAATCCTTAAAGTACTCATAATATCCACTGATAAAATTTAGTAAAAATATATAACAACAACAAAAAAACCAAAAAACATGGGCATGCAAAGTTATTAACTCTTAGAGGATTTCTAAAGAACACAAAATCTCATCCTTGAATGTGAAGGAATGGTGTTGTTGATGATGAAATTAGAGATTAAATAAGGGTTTTTTTATTGTACCTGCAACAATTCCAGCAGAGAAAACTTGCTTGAATACTCAATTAATGTTTGTTATTTAATTTGTACTAAGAAATACTTATAACAATAATTTTGCAAAAACATAAACAACAAAGTTTAAAATATGTAGTCAAAAATAACAACTAATAATATAAGCATAAATTAATGACTGTAAAAAACATACCACGATCTATAACAATAGAATGAAACAAAATGGAAAAATTGAGCCCACTATACGCGCAATGTCCCGTTAAGGAAATTATTCTCCTCTAGTACCTGAGGTTTAAAGGAATAGATCCTCTCAGGAAAGAATGATTATATTCACTAGTGTATTGATACAAAAACAATGGTGTCAGTGAGTTATTCTACAGGAGCAAAGTACACAAATATTTAATCTCCAGAAGAAGAAGAAGTGCAAAAATTTTCGTTCTTTTAAATTGAAAGGAAAATCCTCTATTTAAAGACAACAAAGGGTAGTGTGAAAAAATATTTATTGTGTCTTATTGGAAAGGTCACAACTCTTTGGAAAAGTTACACCCTTCGAAAAGGTCACAACCTTTCATAAAAGTCACATCTTTTCATAAAAGTCACAACTCTTCATTAAAGTCACAACTTTTAATAAAAGTTACAACTTTTCATAGAAGTCACAAATTTTCATGATAGGGGAAGGCTAGTTTTGGAAATAAAATAAATTTAAAGGGAATCTTTGTTTGTGGTGGCACCATGTAGGAGGGTCTAGGGTTCTCTTTCAGATATATATATATATATGAAATTATATGATTATTGAAATGTGTTGTTGGTATAATATTTTAATATGAACCCTTACGTTTGCAAATCTAACAAAACCAATTTACATATAGGGTAAAATTTTATTTTTAAACCTTCTGGTGTAAACTAGTAACACATCTAATATTAAAATTGAATTAAAAACAACATAATTAATTGTCTTATTTAATATTCATATATTTTCTTAAAATATGGTGAGAGTACAAGATTCATTAATTTTGTGGCATTTGTATGTTAAAAACTTCAACGGTTCTATTTTAACTCAATTTTTAGAATTGATGTTTGCACTCCTGGTGCTTATCCTGACCAACGACACTAACCTACGGTATGACTGTCTACGATCGTCGATAGTATAGTAACCCAACTAAAGGTTGGGGTCGTGTCCCAAGGGAGTGGTTTTGAAAATTGATAGAAAAATAAAATTTAGCTCTAACTAGTCGTAGCTAAAGACGTTAACGAACAAAAACAAAGTAAACAAAAGGGGGTGACACGAAAGTGTCAAATATTGATTTTGGGGTTTTGTTACAAGTAGTAAAAGCAGCAAAAATTAACAAGAAAATCAAGTGTGGGGAAATATCCTTGGGGTGTGACCACAATACAAGTTGAAATAAATAGTTGGGTACATGCTTTTGACAAGAAATTTGTAAGATAATACTGACTAGGCTAAGCTTTAAATGGAAATAAGTTCTCTCTCGGTCAACTTACCCTGTTTCAAATGTGTTCCTCTCGGACACCCATTTGGCCCTATGAACACCAGCCTACACCTTAACCCACTCACTCTCTCGAGATGAGTGTTAGGATATGGGACTAGGGCTCAACCTCTCGGGCTGAACCTCATGTCGACCCACTCCTTAGGCCATCAGTTTAGTGGTCTTGGTTTCGCGACCCCACTCTCGAGCAAGACGAAAACACGCGAGTGGCTTTGTATTTACAACTACAAACCCTTTAGACTAAACCACGACCACTAGGTGAAATCACCATTAAACTACATCTAGCCTATCAGCAAGCAAGATCCAACAATAATATCAACATATATTTGCTAAATCACAACCCAAGAATGAGGGTTTTTAGTCACACATCAAGAAATAACAAAATACACCTAAAATGATAGTAAAATCAAATGGGTATAAGAAATTAAACCTTAATTAATTTAAGCAAAGGAAGAAGAATAGAGAAGACCTACTTCCAACTTGGGGAAGATGAACTCCTTTCTTCAAGTTCCCAAAAACCCACTCCAAACTTGAGATAAAATATCTAAAAAGTACTATATATTCTATTCTAGAAATTAAAAATAAAAGTTCCACCTCTTAAAAATAATAATAAGTTTAGTATTTATTGACTTCAGAAAATAGTGCTGGCGGATCTTTCAGCGAAGTTAGTCGATATCGCCGAATGACTTCGACAATTCGCCCTTCGTCTGTCTCATCGCCGTTCCGTGCTTGCCTTCAGCACCTTCGCGTATTGGACAATTGGGCGGTATAGTACTGCTTCGCGGAACTATTCGGCAAAGCACCGACTGCTCATTTCATTGCCTTTTTTATCTTTCTCCTTCAGGGCTTTGCGTACTGGAACAAAGGGCGGAGTAAATCCCTTCGGCGAATCGCCTACTGTGCTTGGCGATGCTCGGGCTTCAGCTTCGTCGTTCTTTTCACCCTTTTCGCTTCTTTTTTCGCCTAAGTGTCTATGCTTTCACTAAAACTTTAAATACCTGAAACTTAAGAGTTTTCCTCAGATATTCAGACAAAATAAGCATTCGAGGACACTATTCTTATCAAAATAAAGCCCTAAATTAGTCTAATTTGTGGACTCATCAACACCCCCAATTTAGACTTTTGCTTGTCCTCAAGTAAACTCAAGTTCAGCCGTTCAAAAAGGGTGTCTCAAACAGTGTTGCGCAAGACTCAATCATGAACATACACAACAAGATTCAAATTACTTATGCAAAGATCAACTGTGAACTCAAAGATTCAAGTTATGACACACCATTGCTAGAGATTCTCATGCTAGCAATACTTTCTACTTGTGCGAGTTCAAGCTCGACAAAAAGTATCTAAATGCCCTCATATGAAGAACGATTACATATTTACACACAGAGGTTAATCAATTCAAGATCAAGAATCAGATAAAATACTCACACTCAAAAAGAAGAACACAATGTATGTTTTCACCCATAGGTTTGCCCTTATTTTCCAATCGACTTTTGATTTGGCTTACTCAAGATCAAAAAAGGTCTTTCTAAGGCTTGTAATGGGGTAAGTGCAAAGGTATGTTCATTAGGATCAATGTCTCTTTCCTTGTGGGATGTGGTGTTCTCGAGGTATTCCCTTCTCCTCCTTTATCAATTCTTTTTCTAATGCGTCTAAGTAACATATTTATTCATCTTCATGGATTGCTTGGAAACCCGATTTACTTCGTACCTTATTCCACATTTTTTTGTTTTTTTTAATTGAAGGGGTTTCCACTATTGTGCAACACCATGGGTTAAGGGGGACTTTTCCTGCACTTCTTGACTCCTCATTTTCCTTTCACCACACCCCCAACTTAGGCTTTTGGCCTAAGTTGGATATTCACTGAACCACAAATTAAGAGGGTTATAGGTAGTGGGTCAAGTGAGGTCTAGGGTTTATCAAGGTTCTTTCAAAGAATGGTCAGGCTCGAAGGGTGTTCAAAAGAGTTTCACACACTAACGGGTAGGCCACAAAAGAGGTATATGTCAAATTTGGCAAACACTCTTTAAAGTTGCCTAAGATCATATCAAGAGGACACCTTTCTAAATCAATCAGACTAACAGGGTAAATTGTAGGTTTATTCATGCATGTTTCAAAGCAAGCTAATCACACAAGGCATCGACACTTAAGAAAAGCAAGACTACACACTTTCGCTAGTGCTCAACAGTCATAACAAGAAAATCAATTCGATAAATGACTAGTCACAACGAGATGCAAAGAGTTCACATATTGTCTATGCAACTTCATTTGGCCTCATCGTAGCCATACATTAATGTTCGTTTAATTGAGAGCACTATTCAAGTCATAGGTATTGATCGAAATCGAGATTTAAATTTTTGCAAAAGAACAGCCATAATCAACTCACGAGGGGTGGCAAAAATGTGCTTAACATTTTTCGGAAGGGTCAAAATCATTTTGCAATTAAAAGTAAACGAAGCCACATGCTCAAACATCCGCAGAAAAAGCAGTATTTAACACAATTATAAACAGACAATCAAACTGTACATCAAAACACAAGTATCAACTAGCACACAAAAGGTGAGCCTTACCCCACCACCAATAAAAGTGTTTGTCCTCAAATGCAAATAATACATAATCCAAAAGTAGATGTAATCAAGGTAGAGAGGAGGGTAGAGAAAGGTCTTGGCTATGCAGTCTCTCTATCTATTGGGACATCAGCGCCCGGAGTAGTCTGAGATGGGAAGGTAGTGCCAGATCCACTAGGGACTGTTGTGGAAGTAACTGTCTCTACTATATCTGGCAGATCTTTGAATATCCTCGCATCTTAGCTCACTTTTATCTCCTTAACTTGTGCTGCTATCGACTCCTCGTCGGTTTCTGCATCCGACTCTGCCTGTGCTGCACCATCCATTTGCATAGTTCCGGGGGTCTCAGGAACATCCTTATCATCTGCTCTCTCTAAGAGTGAAGTGAAGTCGGTTGACTTAAGGTAATCTACATCCTTCTGCAAACTTGCAATCTCAGTTTTTAGGGCCGTCTCCTCAGAGGTTTCCCGCTGTCTGCTCTCACAAGCCATAACACTCACTGTCAATGCATCATCATAAGTCTGAATGGGAGTAAGTCCTGCTAGTATGGCCCTGCCAATCATCTCTATAACAGACCTTTCCAGTCTGGTGGCTCTCATCAACTGAATAGGCCAACTGCCCCATCTTCAAAATCATGGCCTAAGTGATTCTAGCGGGCTGGGAAGATGAGGAAGCACCTGGAGCCTGTGAGGAGGAAGAAGAAGGAGCGGGTATACCTGAGGGTTCAAAGGCCGGGGTGGACAAAGGTGTTTCTACTGATAATAAGTCAATGTTGACCTTTCGAGAATTATCTGCTGCGGCTGCTCGTTTCCTGTCATCCTCCTCTCGTGTAAATTCGGCCTCTACACGTCGGATATCAGTGGAGGAAGATGGAGTGATCTCTATATCACTGGCGGGATCTCAGGGTACTCCAGCATGCTGGCATAATTCGGTGACCACAACAGGAAAGGGAAGAGACGTTTGCGTATGTTTGGCTCTAATGGCCATCTCCAGTGAAACCAGTAGCCCAAAGTCGATCTGCCTCCTAGCCATAATAGACCCAAGGCAAGCATCCTTAGGATACCGCAGAATGGACTCGTTCTGGGATGACATGATTGTGTTGCTGATGAAACCAAACCAGTACTGGGAGGCAATGTTCATGTCCCTCTTCTCAATCTTAGCTCCTGTATCCATCCACCATGCGGTGGTGTTAGAGATCATCAGAGCTAGCCAACCCTTTAAGTTATCCAAGGACTGAGCAGTAGGCAAACCCTGGTAGGGCTGGGTGGAGGTGGAGCTATAGGGAGTGTAAGTGCCCCTGGAGGTGGGGCTGGAGTCGGCAATGATTCGGTGGTTGGGGGAGTGGCAGCGAAAAGGGTTCCGGTGGCTGTGGGCTGATTTCTAGCCCTAAGTTCCTCCCTTTTATTTATCAAACGTTGCTCATCTTCCGGCTCAGAAACAGCTGGTTCAACATTTGTGCCCTTCCTCGCAATATGCTTTTTTCATTTACCTTTATCTCCCGGTGGGAGATCTTGCTTTCTTTTCTGTGAAGGGCGTGATCCTCCTTCATTGATTGTAATTCCCATTGCCTTTTTCTGAGGTGGTGCATTTAGGTTTGTGCATAACATATCTGCAAATTTTTCTGATTAGCCAGAATAACAGTCACACTAAAACACAGAAAATCTGAAGCTGAAAGGTTCGCCCATCAGTTGGTGAATCGCCAAATCTCATTAACGAGCTAGGTTGAACTCACCGAAGGGATTAGCTTGAAATCTCGGTAAATAAGCGATGACAAATTCTATTTGGCTAGACGCCGACTACTTTCGATGATGACGACGTAGTCCACCAAAAGATACAGTGACAGAAGGTAGAGGGGGGCATGCGAAAGGCGGTCTGAAGTCCTAATGGCGTGTCGCCGACTACCTTCAGTGACCACAAATGTGTCCGCTGAAAGTTACAGATCTCTCAGCACTATGGACATGAATGAAAAGCGATATTAAATTAGTAGGCGCACCGCCGAATCGTTTGGCGAGCACAACCCAGCTCGCTGAATGATTCACCTTTCCTATTTTTCAACCTACTTCTTAGAATCGACCGTACAAGCACTGAAAACGAAATTAAAGCATGCAGACATGAAATTCACATAAAACCCATACCTCCCGTCATTCAAGAATACTCAGACTTCTTCTAGACCTGCCAAATTTTAGCCATTTAACTACGATCACCTTTAAGAATGTCGTCACCCATTCTTTTGTTGAGAATTTTTCGTTGTTCAGCACAAATGTGGGCCATTTAGGTTTTACCCCACCAATATAACGATAATCAAGCAATACCCAGTACAAACTCAATCAAATTAAAGCACAAACAACAAGGCATTCGACTATTAAAATATTTCAGGCAATTAAGCTCGAATTACTAATAGCATATCAATCATTTCTATGTGTGAGGCCCAGCACACATCATCCTGATACTACAATTGCAAAAGAGTGCAAAAACTTTTAAGATAAGTTCGGGGTTTTATGGGCTAACCTTTAATGCCGATCAAAATGCTTTTTGGAACGCTAGGCAGCAAAGAGATCCAAACCCAAGCACTATATACCAATTGAAATACTAATGGAAAGGTAAAAATCTAAGAATAAGTAGCTTTGGTGTGATTTTGCAGAGTTTAAGAAGAGGGAAAAGTGAGAGCTTCAAACATTTTGACTTTCTGCCTTTACCTAACCGTTTAGTTTTCTGTCATTCGGTGACATTAGTCTTATCGCCGATCAAATTGGCAATGCGCCAAACGCATACTTACCTCGTTGAGTTTTACCGGACATCTCTTATTTTTGGGTCCCAACGGTGGGTTAACTCAAAGTCGCCGATAGATTCGGTGACTCTCCCTCTGGGTCCTTGGCTCGCCAACTTGCACTTCTAAACACCTTCCTCATTTTATCCTACAAAATCAGCACACTATTATTCGAACAAAATAATTAAAAGCAGTAAAACCCTGGGTTTCCTCCCAAGAAGAGAGTTATTTTACGTCGTGATACGATGTAAGCCTTGTCTGACTCTCTGTTATTGGGGTTTGCCCCAGTGTCACTAGGTGACCCTAATATGTCATTTGGGTGGAGATGAGGCACTGCAAAACTCAGGAGTGACCTGATTAGATGGATTGATCTAGAGTGGGATCCAATCATTTGATGCAACACTTCAATATTCTCTTTCATTTTTTCCAACACCCGATCCTAATCGGTGACCTTTTGGAGAATGATTTGAAGTGTGTCCTGGACAAGATTTTCTCTCCCATTTCTAGACTTTCTCCGCTCATGAGAAGGTATATACCTCCCCTGGTTGTTGCATTGGACTTCCACCTCTGAGAGTTTGGTAGCCAGTTCGTTTAGCTTAGATGCCAGTGCGGTTAGCGTGAGGTCCTTTTCGACTTCTTGGCTCATTTCCACCAACTTGCCACTACTCTGCTCAGCCATGTTCATCTAAGTGGACAACTCAACGTAAAACAAAACTAAAAGTAAAGTTAGTGAATTACAACTAAGAAGAACAAAAATTCTATTAATCAAAAAAATTCTCAAATAACACCACTCCCCGGCAGCGGCGCCATTTTGATGCTTATCGTGACCAACGACACTAACCTACGGTATGAGTGTCTACGATCATCGATAGTATAGTAACCCAACTAAAGGTTGGGGTCGTGTCCCAAGGGAGTGGTTTCGAGAATTGATAGAAAAATAAAATTTAGCTCTAACTAGTCGTAGCTAAAGATGTTAACGAACAAAAACATATTAAATAAAGGGGGTGACATGAAAGTGTAAAATATCGATTTTGGGGTTTTGTTACAAGTAGTAAAAGTAGCAAAAATTAACAAGAAAATCAAATATGGGGAAATATTCTTGGGGTGTGACCGCAATACAAGTTGAAATAAATAGTTGGGTACATGCTTTTGACAAGAAATTTGTAAGATAATAGTGACTAGGCTAGGCTTTAAATGGAAATAAGTTCCCTCTCGGGCAACTTACCCCGTTTCAAATGCGTTCTTCTCGGACACCCATTTGCCCCATGAACACTAGCCTAAGCCTTACCCCACTAACTCTCTCGAGCTGAGTGTTAGGATATGGGACTAGGGCTCACCCTCTCGGGCTGAACCTCATGTCGACCCACTCCTTAGGCCATCAGTTTAGTGGTCTTGGTTTCACGACCTCCTTCTCTGTCAAGCCGAAAACACATGAGTTGCTTTGTATTTGCAACTACAAACCCTTTAGATTAAACCACAACCACTAGGTGAAATCACCATTAAACTACATCTAACCTATCAGCAAGCAAGACCCAATAATAATATCAACACATATTTGCTAAATCACACCCGAAGAATGAGGCTTTTTAACCACACATCAAGAAATAACAAAATATACCTAAAATAATAGTAAAATCAAATGGTTATAAGAAATTAAATATTAATTTAAGCAAAGGAAGAAGAATAGAGAAGACCCACTTCCAACTTGGGGAAGATGAACTCCTTTCTTCAAGTTCCCAAAATCCTCTCCAAACTTGAGAGAAAATATCTAAAAAGTCTTATTCAATTCTCGAAACTAAAAATAAAAGTTCCACCATTTAAAAATAATAATAAGTTCAGTATTTATAGACTTCAGAAAATAGTGTTGGCGGATCTTTCGGCGAAGTTAGTCGATGTTGCCAAATGACTTCGGTGATTCGCCCTTCGTCTGTCTCATCAACGTTTCGTGCTTGCCTTCAGCACCTTCACGTTATGGACCATTGGGCGGTATAGTACTTCTTTGCGGAACTATTACGCAAAGCGCCGACTACTCTTTTCATCGCCTTTTTTATCCTTCTCATTCAGGGCTTCGCGTACTGGAACGAAGGGCGGAGTAAATCCCTTTGGCGAATCACCAAGTGTGCTTGGCGATGCTCGGGCTTCAGCTTCGTTATTCTTTTCAGCCCTTTTGTTCCTTTTTGCGCCTAAGTGTCCATGCTTTTACTAAAACTTCAAATATCTGAAACATAAGAGTTTTCATCAGATATTTAGACAAAATAAGCATTCGAGGACACTATTATTATCAAAATAAATCCGTAAATGAGTCCAATTTGTGGACTCATCAACTCCCAAAACATAGAATTGGATCATCACATTTATATTTTGGTTCCATTTTTCTCATTTTTTCTCCCTTCGGGAAGTAGAGAAATTCTTCCTATGTCCGAAGTCTATTGGACAAAATAAATATATCCCCTACATTAGGAATATAATTTTTTGTGTTTATTTATCAATTGGAAGACAGAAGTATTCTATTAAGAAATAAAAAATAAGGCAAGGGAGATGATAATAAATTAATAGGTAAAAACTGAACTATGACGGTTAATAATACACAAAATTTAATATAAAAATTGAGATTTACAAATATCCTAAGGTTACTGAAACATGCGGTGAATGTTTTAAGCTTGTTGAATTATTTTTTATGATGTTCATTTGACCCGAATGGGCATGTTTATGTTGTGATAGTCTTTCCCTTTTGGCCATGTACTGTTAATTTTGAACAACGGTTGGTCTTATATCTATTTTTGTTTGTGCATATTCATGCGTTGTAGTATATCTTTTAGGTTTTATTTATACTTAGATATTTCCCAATAGTTGTCTTTATTGTCAAATCAGGTGACTTGTTCAATTAATGATTTGCTAGAGACAAAGTCAATGTAAGAACTATGGATAGCTTGGTTGATAACAGGTGACTAATATGATCCAAATAAATTAAGTCAATTTTAAAATGATCCATGATATTGAGTGTTAATGTTTTCATTAAGTTGTTGTCATTCCTATAGAGTCTAATTCGTCAAGTTGATATTGATAGTTGTTTTCTATTTGGTTGACATTTTCCATGAGTGGTGTCTGTTTTTATTCACCCTTTCTTTTGTCGTACCCTAAAAGTCCTAATTGACCTTAAAATGAGTATGTATGAATTAGCTGAGAAATACATAATGGACAAGCTTATGATACTGCGTGTGTGCATGTTGACATCTTCCTCAGAGTGAGTGATTGATTCTGAATCTTAAATTCTCTAGTTTCATTTATACTATATATTTCGGGGATCCTCTTTTCCTGAGTTGGCACATATAAATAGAAGAGTTGATTACCATTGTTAATTAGTTTTCATGAAATAAGACATAGGCTGTATGAATGATAATTGAGCTTAAATATTGTCATGTGACAAACTATCACTTCTATTATTCAAGTTTGTGTCAAGTCGTATACTTGCTAGGTAGAAGAGTGAAGTGTGAGTCTGTATGATGTTGGAGTTTTGTACTCCTTGAGGATAAGAAGTAGTTTAAGTTTTTTCTGATTTGATATGTTTGTATTTTACCTACTTGTAAGTTTCTATGCTTAAACTATTGTGTTTTCAGAGAATAAAATAAGGCATTTACGATGTTTAAGCCTTGAAAAGTAGGTTTTCATCATTTATAGGCGATCAAGTAGAAACAAAGTAAAAAGGGTCAAAGTTGAAAGTGATCAAATAGTTTGTTGCCATAAAGTGATGCTGATGTCTTCACATGTCTACATGCGGCTCCGCATCACTAAGTTACTGAATTGCAACTAGAGGAAGAATGGTCGCAAAAAAAGGTTGGTGTGTGGTAAACAGATGGGATGTAACTCATAATATGGGGATGCATCTCACCTACATTTAAAATTAAGTAAGAAGCAACAATTTCACCTTACTAATTGATATGGAAAATAATTTGTGACTGAAACAACAAATACAGTGACGCAGTGTGTGTTGCAGACCTAATTGTAATGATCTGGTCGGTTATTTTTGGAAATTTTTGTAAAGTTATTATTTTACCCCTCCCGATATTGGCCACGAATCGAACTCAGATTTGTGTTTCGATGATTCCATTTTGTACAGAATGTCAAGTATAGTCAATTTTGATTGTATATACAGGATTTCGAACGAATCCTGATGGTCCTTTCGATGTTTTGAGAGTTGGCTGATTTTTTTGGTCCATGAGTTATATACCATTCACGTTTACGATAGGCCTTCTACTTAAGCGACCTTCACTTAAGCCAAAGCATGATCTCTAAAGCTAAGGACAAACTTTAGTTGGGTTAGCTTAAGTGAACAAAGGGTTGCTTTAGCGGTGATCACTTAAGTAGAGCCTGGTTTACAAAAGTGAGACCCCCACTTTAAGTGGGGTTCGCTTAAGAGAATCCTTAAGAAATCTTAGAGGTATTTTGGCCTGCCATTTTGGGGTTTAACCCCCATTTTCTATTTTTTAGCTTTGTAAAATCCTTGTATGCGAATTTTGAAAATATTTCTTGGGCTAAGCCATTTGGGTGAGCCTTTGTGACCCTAAAACTGCAATTTGCTTCAATGATTTATGGATTTTAACATCAAAAGTTGGTGTAACACCTACAAAATTTCTAAGGATATGCCCGAACCATTATTAATTTACATGTAAGGTTGTATCAGGTTATTTTTATAATGATCATAGGTTTAAAGGTCAATTTTTTAGTGAGGGAATGGTTTTGGATATGAATTAAAGTCACAAAAACTCCATAACACTGGGTTGATTTGAAAGTGTCCTTACCGATTAAGTTTTGACATAAGATTCTATTTAATTAAACTTCAAACAACCATAACTCTCAGCACAAAATGAATTAAGTGACCTATGACCTATTCAATTGAAGTTCTATGAGTCCCCTTTCCAACGCCACCAAGTTTGTCTCATTTCGAGTTCGGAGTAAAATGTTATGGCTATTTTATCAAAGAATGTCACATCACAGTTTCCTGAGTCAATTCTTACTAATTGCTTCTATGGACCATAGAAATTTCAATGACCCGTTCTATCAACTTGTAGAAAACTTTAGAGAAGTCAAATTTTGGGGTCCAATTCCTACGGAACCATTCTACAGTTCATAGAAAATTCTACCGACCATAGTTTGGATTAGTAGAATGATTTTTTGAGCCTAAATTTTTTGTATAAATTCTACAGATTGCCTCTACGATTCGTAGAAACTTCTACGGATTATAGATTTGAACTGTAAAATGAAATTGGAGCCTTAAAATTTAGTTGAATTCCTAAAATTTGATCTACGGTACGTAGAACATACCACGAACCGTAGATGGCCCCGTGAATGGTTTTTGTCACCTTTTTAAGAAGGGTATTTCAAACTTTTCCCATCTATTCTAAGCCTAAAACCTGACTTTTTACTCTAGGTTAAGGTTTAAAACAGTGTTAGATGATCTTTTACGTTCACTAACACTCCAAGTCATTAGAGCGACGTTCCAAGAGGAGGAAAGCTAGGGTTCAAGCGTTCTTCGAGTTTTCATCGATATCGTCAAGTTATTGGTCTTCTAGGTATGTGAGGCTATCATAGTGATGGACTGAGTTCATTTTCACGCTCTACATCTACTTTCTATCATAAAGAATTATCTAGGGTTACATCCTTAGTTTTTATAATTCTTCAGATGAGTTTCGTTGTTGAGTTCTGATTCTATTCTTGCTTTTTGAGTTGCTATATCTTGCATTGAGATTCTTGAGTTGATTTTTCATTTCAATTTTTTAGCATGAACTCTATTACTGAGTTATTATTGATTTATTACCTAGTTAGCATTGAGAATCCTTTAACACAACTTTTTTGTCTTAAATTGATTTTTATGAAAGTAAAGATGAGTTTTAAGTAGAGTTTAAAGAGTGATTTGAATAAGAGTATAAGGGAACCAAGTATTCCCAAATGTATCAGTTTTTACATTAGGAAAAGAGAAATTTTGATTTATTAATGCGTTTAGAGATATTCCATAGTACACTCTTTTGAAAGGATATTTTGAGCAATTATCACATTTTGAGAAAGATTATATATTACACATTTGAGCATGAACATATATTTATTAGGAATACTATTGAGCACTGATATGGGGATGATTTCAGACAACTCACATTTCTCATAAACGATGTAGCCGACATGGGTAATGGATCGTACTTTTTAGATGACTCCTTAATATTTTTTTCAAGCAGAGCTTTAGTGGATCTACTTAGTTGAGATGTTCTATATTCTAGAAAAAAACAGGACAAATTTTGTAGCTTGGGCAAGACGTTGTATCCTCACGTTCCTTATAGTGATAGTTGTTGGTTAGAAAATCTCCTAAATAGAGTTAAAAGTGTATTCTATCATATCACTTAATATGTTAAGTTCAATGATGAGTAAGTATTTGTAAAGTTCAAATGATTTCACTCATTTATTTCTTTACATTCAAATTAGTATATATTTATATCTATTGCAGTCCTTTCATTCAGTCATTTTGCTTCGGCAATATTATGTACCCGTACGATCAATGTGTTGATGTCATTCGACCTGCATCTCTTTATGATGCAAATAGAGGTGCTCAAATAATCAACAGACACTTCGTTGAGATCAGTTTGCACTCCTAGTTAGCTTTTGGTGAGCCTTTTTGTATTTTAGAGGACTCAACTTTTATCTTTTAGTTAGTTGCTTGACGTGTTGTGGGTCTTGTCCTGACATCCATATTGAGCAATAGAGGCTTCATAGATAGTTAGTTTTGAGTATGTTTTAGTATTCCTTTGTTAAACAATTTTTTATCCATTATTGCTTTCAGAATATTTTGAGACAGTTGAGTACTTTGAGATTAAATAGTTTAATTGTGTTTTAAAGCTTCATTCTGCTTGAGTTAGTCTTTAACAAAGTAGCCAGCTAGGCCAAGGGTTCTCTTGTGGATCATCATGGTTCTCGAGTTCCAGCCATGTTTAAGGTGTAGGCTTGGGTGACAGTTGGGATTTTGATTGGCAAATAACAAGGTTTTTCAAGAACTTGAGTTCTAAACAAAAATGGTGATTGTGCACTGATTTTCACTCCTTTTTCCAAATGTCTTGGGAAACATATTCAAGTAAATATTTTTGGATTCAAACCTCATTTTCCGAATTGGGTTGTTCAGTTGATTTGACCCATTTCTCAAAGTGAATGATTTGGGTGTTATTATTAGTTCTAGAATCATATTTTGATTACTTGATTGAATAAGATTGTGTGTCTTTGCACATTGTTCAGAAAGGGAAAGATCAAGTCTTGAATTAACTCTTGATTGAACAGAGGCAAGTGATTTCTAAACCTTTAAAAACTAGTAGAATCATTTATTTCCCTTCACTATGTGTTGGAGAGTAATGGGAATGATGTGATGTGTTCAATTATTTCACTTGATTTATCTTAATGAATAAAAGTGGGATTAATGAAAGAGGAAATGTGTTGCTCATAATTCTTTGTGAATTGCCTTGTTGTGGACCCTTAATGTGTTGTTTAATGAAATGCTTTGATAGCATTATTGTGGACCTCAATTGTTTGAGTTGTTGTCTCTTTCTTATTGTGTGAAATTTCTTATTTGCATTGATTTCTTTATACCGTGATGACACATATGATGATCATGCCGGTGATAAATGGTTCCAGCTAGTGATATGATATAGAGCCCTAGGGAACTAGTTCCGGCTACTGATATTATACTTAAGGGAGTTGGTTCTGGCAAGTTATATGATAAAAACAAAGCGAAATGGTTCCACCTAGTGATGTAATATAAAGGTGAAGGAAAAATTGTTCTGGCTAGTTATATTGTGCCAAAGAGAAAATGTTTCGGTAAGAGTTTGATCTACTGGATACTTGTAATAGATCTACTTGATACTTAAGAATTACTTACTGGGTACGTGATTAGCATACTTGAAACTTATTGGTTATTGAACTGCGATTGTTGGACTATGATTGTTAAGCTTTGGGAATCATGTATTTATGCAGGTTGTAGTTTGAGGAGTTTCGGTTTGGATGAAAGGAGTACTCGTATTCTAGAATAATTTTGCTTTATTTAGTAGTTGCTTACCGAGTATAGTGTTGTTCGGTACTCACTCCTTGCTTCTAAACTTATGTAGGTTCCGAACCTAGTTCCGTGTGATTGCTCTTCTTCTTCACCCTCCTCCGTGGCTCAACAAGGAATTTTAGAGGTAGCTACTTGTCATCCTGGTAGGCCCTCTTCTTCCTTTATGTTTATGCTTTGTTCTATTTGAAAAATAAAGACTTTTGAAAAATGTAATTATCTTTCAATTCTGTTTTAATACATTAGTGGATTGAACACGTGACAACAAGGTTTTGGGTTATATTAGAATGACTAAGTTTTTTGCTCTTTTATTTATCTTGTCTTCATTTTCGTATTTCTTAACATTTTTTGGGTTTGATGCTGACTTGTCGTAGTGGAATAGACAAGTGCAATCTCTTCCATTTTTGAATCGTGAGACTAATTTATTCTTAATTTTGTTATGTAATTCTAGAAACTATCAATATCTATTTTTAGGATCTTAATAAGGTGGTTCTTAATTAAGTTTTATCTGATTTGTGAGTTCTTAAGATGCTATTTTCGGGAGAGGAATTTGTTGCTACCTTGTGATTGAATCTTTGGCTATTGAATATAATCATGTCTCTTAACCCTTCTTGGAGATATAAGGTTTGAAAATGTGCATATTGAGAGCCTTGTCTCTCAGTTATCAAGGGTTTTCTCTTTATTACTCTCTCTATCCCTAATTACTTCTCCAATTTTGAATTGACACACCTATTAAGAAGATAATAATAGATATAGTGAGTTTATCATTTTACCCCTATTAATTATGAAGTGAACGAATTAAAACATAAGATTTTCAAGATATTCTACATTTTTCAATATAATAAATTGATAATATAATAGAGAATTTTTTGTGCTTTCTTGATTTGTCAAAATGGACAAGTAATTAGGGACAACTAAAAATGGAAAAGTGGACAAGTAATTAGGGATAGAGGGAGTATAACTCTAGGACATTTTTAGGAAGAGGCAACTCTTTTCAAACATGGACTAAGAAGAGAAGGAGTAAAAATTATTGGGCAATTATGAGGTGCTGCTATGATGGCCAAGGGACCACTAGAGCTATAGAAGCCAAGGGACTGCGATAGTGGTCCAAGACAGTCCTTTCCTGGATAATCCTGTGTAAGTGAAATATTTTTTTCCGCCAAGGCGGGTCGATCCCAGCATTACTCGACTAGATAGACCCAATTTTAGACTCAAGAATTTTACCATGGGTATTTTTTAAAATGAAAGGATGGATCATTACATTTTAACGGGTTTAAGTAAACATGACATAAACTCAATAAAATTGAAGTTCTTTCTTCCCCTCTCGTATAAAGAGATAGACATTAGTTAGAAAGAATCAAAGATATACATATACATACATATATATATATGTATATGTACAATCTTAAAAGCATGAACTCCTAACTTGAATGTTAAATTACTATAATATCCCTAACTTAGGTTGTCACTTTATCGATGAGTTGTAACTTTTCTGATAAGTTGTGACTTTTTTCAAAGGGTTGTGTTTTTCCAAAGAATTGTGACGTTTCCAAAGAGTTGTGACTTTTTCAATAAGTTGTGACTTTTCCAAAGGGTTGTGACTTCTCGGAAAGGTCATGACTTTTCATATATATAATCTTAAAAGTATGAACTCCTAACTTGAATGTTAAATTACTCTAATATCCCTAACTTAGGTTGTCACTTTATTGATGAGTTGTAACTTTTCTGATAAGTTGTGACTTTTTTCAAAGGGTTGTGATTTTCCAAAGAATTGTGACGTTTCCAAAGAGTTGTGACTTTTCCAAAGAGTTGTGACTTTCCAAAGAGTTGTGACTTTTTCTATAAGTTGTGACTTTTTCAAAGGGTTGTGACTTCTCGGAAAGGTCATGACTTTTCAAATAAGACACAAAAAACACTTGTTCATACTACCCTTTGTTGACTATAAATAGAGGGGTTTCCTCTCATTTTTCAACCACAATTTTTTTAATCTTATCCTCTTCTTCTTGCATTTTAAAAAAAAATTGTTTGATTTATTGTCGTTGAGTGAGTTCAAAGTTTTGCGGAATATGAGGTACCACTATTCTGATGAAGTAACTTGTTCTATCCTAAGATGGTATATTCTTTTACCTCGAATACTTGAGGAAAATAATTCTGATGATATAATAATAATTTTGTTGCTTAGTATATACATTAGTATGTAGTGTTCCAATATATGAAGTTAACATGATATAGTCTAAATTAATTTGTTTTTGTTAACAATTTCTCTTATGATGTAGATATATATGCTTCTAAATATCTTTTTTCCAAAATTATTAAACTTATCAAGAGTAATAGAATTGTCACGATTTGTTTTTTTGATGGTCAAGACAAAAGAATGACTTTATTTATCAATGTTACTTATGTTATTTAGATTGCCAGGACGTTTGTTTCAAAATAGTTATTACTATATAAACATTGCCCTTTTGTTTTATTGCTTTAATATTTCTTAATATTTAAGTATTTTCAACGAAGAAAAGTTTATACGATTTGTAATAACGACAGTTGAAGTTTGAATTGGTTTAATTTTTATTGTAGTCTAAATTCATTTGTTTTTGTTAACAATTTTTCTTATGATGTCGATATATGCTTCTGAATATCTTTTTCCAAAATTATTAAACTTCTCAAGAGTTAGAGAATTGTCATTATTATTATTTTGATGCCCAAGACAAAAAAAATGACTTTATTTATCAAATCTCCTTATGTGATTTAGATTGTCAAGAAATTTGCTTCAAAATAGTTATTACTATATAAGCATTGCCCTTTTGTTTTACTGATTTTCTATTTCGTAATATTTCAGTATTTTCGACGAAGAAAATATCATATGACTTGTTGTAACGCCTGTTGAAGTTTATATTAGTCTAAATATTATTGTAGCATAAATTTGTTTGTTTTTATTAATAATTTCTTTTGTGATGTAGATAGGAATATCTTTTTCCAAAATTATTAAACTTCTCAAGAGTTAGAAAATTGTCACGATTTATGTTTTAATGCTCAAGACAAAAGAATGACTTTATTTATGAATGCTACTTATGTGATTTAGATTGTCAGGAAGTTTTCTTCAAAAGAGTTTTTACTATGTAAACATTCCCCTTTTGTTTTACTAATTTACTATTTCTTCATATTTCAGTATTTTCGACGAATAAAAGTTCATATGACTACGAATAACGCCAGTTGAAGTTTGTATGAGTTCAATTTTTATGAGATACATATTTTCATTACTGAAAATATGTGTGTGTGTATATATATATATATATATAAATTTGGGTAGGTATTTATCTATGTCACGAATGTATTATCAAGTTAACAAGATCTTCTAACTTCAAAATATATTATTTTAAAATTTTCGGAGATGTTTTATTTTTAAATAAAACTCACAAAAGATGTAAAAATATGTGAATATACATGAAAAATTTAAAATTTATCATTAACAAAGTAAATTTTGTATTCAGTAATATGGAATAAACATTTTCATTTTGTCTCTACACTTAATTAAAATCAAAACATTAATTAAAAGTCCTATTTACTTATGTAATTATAAAATTTATTAGAAATCTTTAGTTATAACGTTATAAATTCTCTTAGTTATTACTAATTATTGCAAATGTTATTTACACTCTTTTACATTCTTTAGTTATAATATTGTGAATTCTCATAGTTAATACAATAATTATTTCTATCATTCATCTTTCCTGATATTAACTTTTGAACAATAATTTTTCATATTACTATACCACCCCTATATATGTGATAACATGATATTGTTTTTTCTTGTCAAGACCCAGACCATCGTGATTGGAACCCACACTAACTCTCCGGTGGGAGAACCATTAATACTAATTAGCTAACCAAAGAACCAAACAACTAAGACATTTAAAGATATTAAAGCAGGTTTAAATGCTAAGGAAAAGTTAGGGAGTTCCCATAAACTCCAACAAAAGTCTAACAACCAAAACTAACATTGCGGAAATAACGCCTAGAACCTGAAAGTCAATGTACCAAACATCTAAAGTTCAACCATAAGTCTAAAAAAGATGGGTACAACCCCAAACTAAACATAAGACTAACTAAAGGACTAGTCTAATTTCGAAATGTGGACATAGACAGAAAAGAAAACTCATGGCAGACCGGAAAAACTGGCTCACCCTTGAATTCGAAACGATCACTGATCTACTAAGCGAGGTCTGTCAATAGCCTCCTGAAGATGCCCTATACTCAACAAAGAAAGAGCAACTGCAGTAACAGTACACAACCACAATGTACTGGTAGGGTCACACAGCTTTCTCACTAACTGCAATATATATAAGTCAATACAACATAATAATAATGTGCATACATTGAAAATATACAATATCAACATCATTGACGAACGATGTACAATTTCACAGTTCTCAATTATACAATCATGTCAAGTCAATGGTCCTCTCATGGAACCCAAACCCAAACTATCAGCGTACCGGTACCTAGTACCCGATCCAATGTTTATGCAAGAACGTGGCAACTGATCCATATATTTATGCTAAAACGTGGCAACCGATCCAGTTAGTGTGTCGGAACAGAACACCCGACCCATTCAACAAGCCATAATCACAATCAGAAGTATATTCTCAAATCATACTATCAAGTCATGATTCATGGCATTCATCATTCATCTATCCTCATTTACAAGTAGGGTGATCAGTAGTGCAACATTCACATACATAAACGTATTATAATGCAGCAAGAACAAACATATATCACACAATAATGAAATCACAACCATTACCTACCTCGAAACAAGCTTAAATTCCCTAAGAAACTTGATTCTTCACTTTCCGGATTCGTTCCGCTTGTTCTCGGTCTACAAATAATCAATATAATGCTAGGATTAATAAACAGACTAAATTACTCGGAAATAAGTCAATACTATAAACCCTAGATCAAACCCATGATCCCAATATCCAAATTAGGGCTTTTCCCACCGTAATTTTCAGATCAAAACCATCCCCCATCGATAATTACACACTAGATTACATTTTATGGATCAAAAAATGGATTCGGGGAGTTAAAACCTTACCTTTAGCCTCAAGAATTGTGAAAAATGGTCAATAAAACACCCGGGGTCGTCTCCAAGCTCTCAAAGTCGAAAAGTGCAGAATAAAATGATTTTGGCGTTTATTTCTGACTTAATTCGCGATTGGGCCACCACAACGGTCAATACATTGCCACAATGGCCTCGCCCTAGCGGGAATAATCCCGCCTTAGTGGTTGCACGAAAACAGTGAAAAATTTTAAGAATTACAAAACCCCCATTTCGCAACACACCTTCAACAAATGACACTGAGAAACTACCCACTCACGCTACGATTAGTTTCGGGAGTTCTACTCACCCGAATTCAATTCCGTAAATTGGTATGGGTTCCTTAACGTCTTAGCTATTGACTCATGTGATCAAAATCATAATTAGATCATCCAGTTGTTACCATATTTCACTACACTTTACTGACTCTCATTTCGTCCAAATTTAGACTAGGTTGAAAAATTCCAAGTTAATATGCAAAAGTTTTCCGACCCAAAATTTTTCCCTGTTGGTTGTTCTATAACGATGGGAACCGGTCGTTACAATAGATACCAATTTACCCATCACTCATCCCCGAGTGACAAACTTAGGAAAAAAATAGGGTACAGAAAGAATGAAGTAGTACCTGAATCAACGAACAACTGGGGATACTTGTCTCGCATGTCCTTCTCGGTTTCCCAAGTAGCTTCCTCAACTGGATGATGCTTCAATTAAACTTTCACAGACTTAATCTCCTCGGTCCTCAACTTCCAAACATCACGATCAAGAATTACAATCAGTTCCTCCTCATATTGTAAGTCCTTGTCTAACACAATTGAGTCCCACTTAATGATGTAATCCACCTCACTATGATATCTCTTCAACATGAACACATGAAATACCGGATGAACTCCCGATAAGTTATGAGGTATAGCCAATCAATAATCCACTGACCCTACACATTCAAGAACCTCAAAGGGATCAATGTATCGAGGACTTAGCTTGCCTTTCTTGCCAAATCTCATCACCCCTTTCATGGGTGATACCTCAAGAAGAACATTCTCACCAGTCTGAAATGCCATGTCTCTTACCGTATGGTCTGCATTCCACTTATGCCTACTCTGGGCTGCTAAAAGCTTAGCTTGAATATTCCTCACCTTTATCTTGAGGATCCTTCACTAAATCAACCCCCAAAGGCTTCACATCTCCATCCTCGAAACATCCTATGGGAGATCTACAACCCCTCACAAAAAGTGCCTCAAACGATGACATATTTGTCACGCCCCAAACTCGAGGGGTGTAATTGGCTCCTAATGACAAAACTCAGGACTGAGCCAACCCTGCTGAACCATTTGCTAATAGAGCATGGCAACCACATGCAATCAAGAAAACAAAGAAGTATATCTTGGCTTAAAACTAAGCCCTCGGCCAGCAAGGCCCCTGCCAACTGATCTATAAAAGAAACATCTACTCCTAGGAGATCATATAAACAAATAGCCAACTAGCACAGAAGTCCTGATTGGGCTGTCGAGGCCACCATGATATCTATACCGAAACTAAAAACAGGTATATATTAATACAATACACCAAACAGCTCACAAGCTTCAGCAAACCAACAACATAGGCCAGTAGGGCCATAACGTAGCTATACACCCCATACACTAGTCCGCAAGGCTTTAAGAGTAGTAATGATTAGCAGGACAGGGCCCCAGCCTACCCATAAAGTTATATACAACAAAAGGTAACAAACCTCCTAACTCTGGCAGCTCTGGGGAAAGGGGCTAGCCAACCGGATAAAAGTCAATCCTACTGCTGAGGAGGTCTACTCGGTTGTCTGTCAGGACCTGCATGCATGAATGCAATGCCCCTAAGGCAATGGCGCGTCAGTACAAAATAATGTTCAGAGTATGGAAGGCAAAAGACTATGATGAGGTTATATACTGGAATAATATGATAAATAAATCAAGGATAAGATAAGTGTACTGACCTGCTCCTAAGTCTAAACTTATCAAAAATAATAAATAAACAACCTAACCAAGCCCCCATATGCTCGGCAGGTACAAACAATACACAAAGCCACCTACTCAGGCCCCCATAAGCCCGAAAGGTTCCACTCAGCCAATATACCCATATCGGTAGCACCCTAGCCCCGTAGGCAGTCACATAGCCCTCTTAGGAATTAATATAGCCCCGTAGTCAGAACATAGCTCTCTTAGGCATCAACATAGCTTATAGACAACTCATAGCCCTCTTAGGCAACAACATGGCCCTGTAGGAAGCACATAGCCTTCTTAGGCGTCAATATAGCCTAGTAGGCAACTCATAGCCCTTCTAGGCATCAATATAGCCCCGTAGGCAACTCATATCCATTTTAGGCATCCATATAACCCTGTAGGCAGAACATAGCCCTTCTAGGAATAAATCATATTCCTGCAGCTAACCACAATAGCCCCAAGGGAAACAATAACAATCCAATCGCTAAAAGCGAGCAATTTAGTTATAAGCAACCTATACAAATAGCCTCTAAGTCGTGTCCAACATAGGGACACTACTAACTGAATAAGAATCCCGACAAGGGAGGATTATATCAACTCGAGCAGCCAACAATCAACAATCACGGCTACAAGTATATCAAGGATAAAAACCCAAATACATTGCTTCTAAGCTTTAAGGAACATGCCATAAGTAGGGAATAGCCTTAACATACCTTTTTCACTGAATTCACGTGTCTTTATAACTTTAATCACAACCCCCCTTGATACTACAACAAGGCAGGATCATAATCAGCACAAAAGAATAAAAGATACAACGAAAATCCGATAAAAGATATGTATTTCCGTCCCAAATTGTTATTTGCGACTTATCAAAGCTAGAGTCGATGAAAGAAGGGTCTTACCTTGATTATAAGTTTGTAATACACCTCAAAACTTTAAAATATGCCCAAACCCCTGTTGTCCACACATTAAAGTACGATATTCTAGGAAATCGATAAAACTAATTATACCATGTTGACGAGCTCAACGCGTAGAACAACTTTGGTCAAGGACTTAATTCACGAAAATCAGTAACTTGGCTTGTCCTAGAAGTGGGTTTTGTAGGTTTTGTGAGTTTTCTGGTTCTTCACTAAGGAAAATGAAGGCAATGAAGAAAAATTGAAGAAGATGATATATAAAGTTCCACCGACCTAGGGGACCCACCTCACCTTCTTGCTTGCGCAGTCTTGCGAAAACGCGAATATCTCTCCATTCTGAAGTCGTATGAACAAACGGGTTGATGCATTGGAAACTAGACTCGTAGACCTTTGATTTCATAGGTCGAGGGGTCCATAAATCTTAATATATTGGGAGAAAATGTCTGAGATATTTGACCCAAATTTCAGACAAATCTTTAAAAAGGAATTTACGGTAACTTTTGCCAACTTTTATTTTGCCACTTACCTAACTTCAAAACATGAGATACAACACTTGAACACTTAAAATATCACACAACACATCATTATTAATTTATTACCCATCCTGGTCTTTCCACGAAGATACGAGTCAATTTATACGTTTGGAAAAGTCGGGGTGTTACATCCATCCCCCCTTAGAAACATTCATCCTCGAATGAAAAATCTGAGTCACGCGGTTCAGTCCTTAGGAGTTGCCAAAATTTAAGCAATGTATCCTCTGTAGATGTCACTATCCAAGAAACTAAAATGCAAAATTTCTAACCTAGGTGTAACGACCCGGAAAATGATAGAGTGAAACTAGAGCCTCAAATGTGAGTTTGGAGTCGAGAACTTAATGAAATGGTTATAATTAAATTTGACCCAAAAAGTTCTTAAAATGTGCTTCGGAAGTTACCGGAAACTTGTTTAGCTGTATATAAAAAGATCCGTTTCGTTTTTTGAAAATCCGACTTCATATTCTTGTTTAGGGGGTCAAATTGAGTGGGAAATGGGTCTAACCCAAATTTTAGAGCAACCGTATCAAAATCCGAAATTTCCAAGTGAA
>JAJOOR010014038.1:0-48231 GCA_036250505.1 Solanum acaule | reverse complement strand
CCCCCCCCCCCCCCCTGCAATTTTTTTTATTACAAAAAAATGGTTTCTGAATTTTTTTTTTCCTAGGTTGAAAGTCTGGTTAGGTGTTGGGTCAAATCTCAGTGTTGGATTTTTGAATGGCTATCAGGGTCTTGTCCTAGTTTGGGTGTTGGGGTTGAGTCTTAGATTAATTATCGAGGTTGATTTTTGAATCGGAATTTTTTTATTCTCAAGCAAAAATTAAAAGATATTTTCTGAAAAATATTTTTCATTCACCAACCAAACATTAAAAAATATTATCTACTCACCAACCAAACATGAGAAAATAAGTTAAAATTCACTTGTGTTCCAAGAAAACATTTTCCATGGAAAATATTTTCCTTCATACCAAACACACCCTTAGAATGTGTTCTTAATAAAAGTTTTGATTTCATAACAATGAGATTACAATATTTTATGCATTGAGATTTGCGAGTTACTTTTCGTGCTTATATTTTCACATGAACCCTAGTTGATGAGATTTTTGTTGAAAGAATTTGTGCAATTATTTTCCTTTCATTGATGTTGGAATTTAAAGATACTCCAAGAGTAATTTTAAAGCATCAATTTGAGAAGGGTTTTAAGGGAACTTTAATGTTTCCAAATGTATTATTTTTGCATTTAGAGAGAAAATACTATTTCAAGAAAAGCATAAAGAGTTTTCAGAAGCATTTCAGACAGATAAAGTAAAGTTCAGTTATCCCTCAAAAGGGTTCTTTGAATATTATCTCGACTAAGCGAGTACTTTATAAGATCATACATATCAATATTTTAGGAGTGGTATTGAATACTGATTTGGGGTAAAAATTAAGATAACTCAAACTCTATACCCTGCACTGCCTATGTAGATAGGATCGTATCGTAATTTTGGCAACTTCTCACCTCGTTGAGGGCTTGTTAGTGGATCCACAAGTTAAAGTTGCATTCTATACTCGTGCAAAGTATAGGGCGTGTCAAGATCCAAGGTATCCCCTAGGCGTAACATGGTGTATAAGACTCCGAGAGGCCCCATACAAGCCACGTAGCGTTCATGATATAAGATAATAGAATACAAGTGATTAAAAAGATAATTTCAAGATATAAAAGTTTTATAGAGAAAAGCAAACGAATAAACATCATCTCAAAACCATCTAGTACATAAGAAATGATCGAGACATAGCCCGTACATCAATTTCCAAAACTGAAAGTAAAGACAAAAGGGAAACCAAGCTCGGTCCTCCAAACATGAGGGCTCACCAATCTTCAAGCTTCTATATCCTAGCCACAGAAGTGCAAATCTATAAGTTCAGACCATACATTAGGGGAAATATAGGCAAGAGTATGCGCTAATACAAACATGCACCAAGTATGATAGTAATGTATAAAACATTTGAAAACATTCTTAAAAAGGGGATACCTTCATGGTATGCAATGACCAAGCTAAAACATCGTATAAAAAGGGCTAAAAGACATAAGTCATAAAACATGGTTAATGCAAATAGACATCTTAAATCACACGTGAGATACTTCTTGAAGTAACCTTAGATCATTATTATGGGAGATTTACCTTTAACCGACATATAAGACCACGTGAGCTATCAACACAGAATTTGGTGTCTACCCCACACCGAAAAAGGGTGTCCTACTTGCCAAGGTAAGACCATGAACTTCTAGCTTATGTGGATCCACTAGCTAATATCTATCTAAGACAATCATCCTATGGGTCACATAGGTATGGGATAAGGAGATCGCTACTAGAAACCCGACCTCTACTAAAATGAGAACTTCCATCTCAATATCCTCTAGATGCTAAGCGTAAATCTCACGGAATAGTCATTTTCTTAACTTGTGCTTACTATCCATGAAAGGTCATGCATGGTTCCAATCCAAGCTAAGTCATATGTCATCCTTGGAAAGGTACAATTAACTAACCAATCCAAGCTAGGTTTCATTAGAATAGCTCCTTAACTTTGATTAATTTTAGGTGAGAAGACCTTTCAACCTTAGAATCCTTTATGTGAGAAAACCTTTCACATTCATGCATGAGGTAGTTATGTAAGCAATCCTTTCACAACAATTAACCACAACAACAACATATATGCTTTTACTCTTAAAGAATTTTACATCACATCTCCTCAATTCCATAAGAACATGCATATTTCCATAATTCACCTTTCATAGTTCAAAACCCACTTTCAATCATCAATATTTAAAAAACATGGGTTGAGCATGGGTTCATGGGGATTCATCTTAAAATCATGAGATTATATCAATTCAATCATAAAAGTTCATAAATCAATTAAATAAAGAAACATTGAAAGGAACCCATGACGTGGAAGAAAACCCTAACTCAATTGTGGATTTCTAACTTTGTAAATTGGAGAATTTGGGAACTCCATGGAGGAAAGGGCTTAATGGATGAACACTATCATACCTCAATGCCAAGAGCTTGCTTTCAATGGTGGAGTTGAAGGCTTGACTTGAAACCTTAGGTTGACTCCTTCTTATTCAAGCTTTCTAGAGAGAGAAATATGTTGGAGAGGAAGACTTGTTCTTCTTTTAAGAATTTTGGAGAATGATTTTAATTGAGGAAATTTGGGGGTTAAAACACTTATATAGGGCTTTTGGTGAAGGGTAAAACGAATAGTATTAGGATAGAATAATTAGGAAAAGACCCAAAAGCCTTAAGAAAATAACTGTCGATCTCACTCATGCCCCAACCTACAGTCCGTTGGTTAGACCACATACTGTCCTGGTTGGTCGTGGTTGAGATCAGAGACCACTAATTGTGGACCCCCCATGACGGACCATACCTACGGCTCGTGGGTCCATCGACGGACCGTGGACCACGGCCATAGGTCCCAACTCTTGGCCTCAAAATCTCTCTAAGTCTGGGTCTGACATGTGAGACCTATCTACGACTCGTGCATTGAACGACGGACCATCCTGGTGAACCATTGAAAATGTATTGAAACTTCAAGTTTTTGGAAAATTCTAACTCTTCGACCGCTTCACCACCAATGGACCATCGTTCCACCTATGGGTTGTGGGTGGTATTGTCTGTGCTGGCACTAGGTCTGTGAAGAACTGAAATTTTCTCTCTTTTTGGGTCCGAGGTGTTACAATATCTCCCTCTTGGAAACATTCATCATCGAATGGGGTTCAAGACATCATAAGGAAGGTAGAAACTTAATCTAACAGCCCAACATGAATGCAATCACTTTAATGCACATATTCGAGGAAACATAAACTACAAGATAAAACATGTTCAAAACATCATATCATGAAGTCTATATGCAACTCATACTCAAATGCACATAAACATGTAGAAATCAATCAAATAAACTCTTTTCTAAAAATGTAAGCATCATGCATACTGAGGAAATCACTGGAATATCTAAGACATATGACACCCAATGAGTAAACCATGAGGAGCTAAATACCTCAAGCTTGAGTAGGGATGGAGGAAAAGAGATGCAGATATCGGGACATTATATCGGTCTCAACCTTCCAAGTAACACCCTCAACTAATTGATTTCTCCAAAGAACATTTACGGAAGCAACTTCTTTGTTCCTCAACTTCTTGACTTGCCGGTGTAAAATCTCAACCAGAACTTCCTCATAAGAAAGATTCTCCTTAACTCCCAAACCTTATAAGGGAACAATGGAGGTTGGATCTCCAACAAATTTCTTCAACAAGGAGACATGGAAAACTGGATGCACCGATGCCAACTCATTAGGAAAATCAAGGTCATAAGTAACCTTTCCAAGTTACCTCAAAATATAATATGGGCTCACATAATGGGGACTAAGCTTCCCTTTCTTCCCAAATCTCCTTACACCCTTTATGGGTGAAATTTCCAAGTACAACCAATCATCTACCTCAAACTCAAGATCTCTCCTCTTCACATTGTCATTAGACTTTTGTCGACTCTGAACCGTTTTCAACCATTCTCTATTAATTCGAACCTTGTCTATAACTTTAAGTATCAATTCGGGGCCTATCAAAGCAACCTCACCCGCTTCAAACCAACCTATATGAGATCTACACGTCCTACCAAATAGAGCCTCAAATGGAGTCATGCCAATACTTGAGTTATAGTTATTGTTTTACACAACTAAATCAATGGAAAGTGATCATCCCAATTACCCTTGAAGTCAATTACACATTCTCTTAAAATATCTTTCAAAGTTTGGATAGTACGCTCCGCTTGCCCATTGGTTTGTGGATGAAAGGCTGTACAAAGCTTTAGACGAGTACCAAGACCCTTTTAGAAAGATTTACAAAACTGAGAGGTGAATTGGGTACCACTAGATAATGCATAAGAGCACTCCATGCAACCTTACCATTTCCTTCAAATACAACTTAGAATAGTCCTCGGCCAAATAAGAAACCTTGACGGGAATGAAATGAGCTGATTTCGTCATTCGATCTACAATAACCCAAATCGAATAATGTTGCCGCCAGGTGCGTGGTAAACCAACAATGAAATCCATATTCAAATCTTCCCACTTCCAAGTAGGGATACTAATGTCTTGGGATAAACCTCCCAAATTTTGATGCTTAGCTTTCACTTGTTGATAATTAGGACATTTAGCCACAAATTCCACAATATTCTTCTTTATCCCATTCCACCAATAGATCTCCCGCAAGTCACGTTACATCTTGGTGGCTCCCGGGTGAATGGAATATCAAGAACTATGGGTTTCTGACAAGATTTTCTCTCTCATGTCATCAACATTTGGGATGCACAAACGACCTTGATATCTAAGTACACCATCTCCCCCTTGGGAGAAAGCCTCTATGGACTTTTTAAGCACAACTTCCTTTAATTCTACGAAGGTCGGATAAAAACCTTGCTTGTCCTTCACATCTACCACAAAAGATGATTTTGAACCATTGTGAACAATAACACCACCCTTGGTAGAGTCAACCAACCGAACACCCAATCGGGCTGATCCATGAACATCTCAAACCAACTTCTTTTTATCATGCTCAATGTGAGAAACACTACCCATCGATAATCAACTAGGAGCATATGCCACCGCATTCGCTTTACCAGTGTGATATAGAACACTTATGTCATAATCCTTTAGTAACTCAAGCCACCTCCTTGGCAATGATTTAGATCTTTCTGTTTAAACACGTATTAGAAACTCTTGTAGTGGGTAAAGACATCCATATGAACACCATACAAGTAATGCCTCCAAATCTTTAAGGCAAAAACAACCACCACTAGTTCAAGGTCATGAGTAGGATAGTTCTTCTCATGAATCTTAAGTTACCTTGAAGCATAGGTAATGACTTTGCCATTTTGCATAAGGAAATATCCTAACCCAATTCTTAAGGCATCACAATAAACAAAAAATCCATTAGTCCCTTCTGGTAAAGTCAACACCGGAGCGGAAGTAAGTCTATCTTTCAATTCTTGAATATTCTTTTCACACACTTCGGACTAGATGAATTAACCTTCTTTTGAGTCAATGCCGTCAATGGAGAAGCAATCGAAGAAAACCCTTCAAAAAACCTTCTATAGTAACTGGCTTAACCCAAGATACTTATAATATTCGAAGGGGTTAGAGGTCTACGCCAACTCTTGACCGCATCCGTCTTCTTGGGATCTACCTCAATACCCTTACCGAAAACAATATGACCAAGACAAGCCACAAACCTTAACCATCCTTGAGGACTTGCAACACAATCCTCAAATGATTGGTATGCTCATCTTCACTACTTGAATAGACCAATATATCCTCAATGAACACAATCGCAAACATATCAAGGTATTGTCTAAACACCTTATTAATCAAATCCAAAAATGCCACTGGAGCATTAGTCAAACCAAACGACATCACAAAAAACTCAGAATGACAAATACTGAGTTCGAAAATCCATCTTCAGAATGTCATCTTCCTTCAACCTCAATTGGTAATAACCCGACCGGAGGTAAATCTTAGAAAAGTAGCTTTCTCCTTGAAGTGGGTCAAACAAATCATCTTATTCTTGGAAGAGGATACTTTTTATTAATAGTAACCTTGTTCAATAATTTCTAGTAGTCAATACAGATATGGAGAGAACCATCTTTTCTTCTAACAAACAAAACTGGAGCACCCCATGGATAGATACTTGGTTGGATGAAACCCTTATCCAACAAATCTTTTAATTGCTCCTTCAATTCCTTAATTTATGTCGGGGCCTTACGATAAAAAGGAATAGAGATAGGTTGTGTATCTGGGAGAAGGTTAATACCGAAGTCTATTTCCCTTTTGAGAGGAATACCGGGTAAATTCAGGAAACACTTCCGGAAACTCATTTACAACGGGGACTGACTTAAGAGTAGGGGTCTCAGAATCTATATCCCTCACCCTAATTAGATGGTAAATGCAACCCTTCGAAATCATCTTTCCAGCTTTAAGACAAGAGATAAACTGACTATTAGGCATAAAATTTCCCCCCTTTCCACTCTAGGATGGGTTCATTTGGAAACTGAAACTTGACTACATAGGTTCTACAATCAATAGAAGCATAACATGCATGCAACCAATCCATACCAAGGATAACATAAAAGTCTAGCAAATCAAGCTCTACAAGGTCAACATGAGTGCATCTATGGGACAAGGAGACATGACACTTGCTATAGACCCTCTTAGCCTCAACAGAATCACTAACAGAAGTAGAGACATAAAAAAGATGTAACAACACATCTGGAAGAATATCAAACCTAATAGCCACATATGGCGTCACAAAAAACAAAGTAGCATCGGGGTCAAGTAAAGCATAAACATAAAGTTGGAAGACTTTCAGTATACCAGTAACCATATCGGGAGAACCCTCTTATTCACCACAGGTCTGAAGTGCATAGATACGGTTTTGCTTTGCGGCACTTAAACCTGAACCACTAGACGAAGATTATTTACCTTCTCTCCTTTTAGACGCAGGCATTGGGCAATCCCTCATTTTATGACCACTCTTTCCACAACCAAAGCAACCATTTGTGCCGGCTAAGCATTTACCATCGTACTTTCTTCCACACCTAGAACAAGTAGACATAGGCATTGAAGATCCACTACCATTTCCTTCTTGAGGCTTAGGGTTAGACACCCTATCTTTGTTGAACATAGGAGGAGCATTAGAGGAACATTGACTGGAAAATCTTTGTCAAAACTTAGAATGACCATGACCATCAGACCTTGAGTAGGAGAAGTTACCATCAATGGTTTTAGCCTCTTTGCCTCCATAGACCTTTTCTTAAGTTTCTCCTCTTCGATTTGTTGAGTGTGCACCATGTGATGGGAAATGTCCATGTCGTTGATTAGCATAGTGGTACGATACTCTTTAACAACCATTTTGGAAACACCGAAAACAATACTACTCATCTTTGCCCTAGGATCGACAATCATGGTAGGAGCATATCTAGACAATTGTGTGAACTTCAAAGCATGTTCCTTCAAAGACATATTTCCTTGACGAAGGTTGTTGAACTCAAGCACCTTTGCATTCCTCAGCTCAAGGGAAAGAACCTACCAAGGAAAGCAACTTTGAACTTTTCCCAATCGAGAGGCCCCGCATATTCCGCTCTCCCTTCTTTCCATTGGTTGAACCATATTTAAGAAACACCCATAAGTTGATAAGCGGCCAATTCTGCATTCTCCACTGGCATCACTCCCATGATCATCAACACCTTGTAAACCTCATCAATGAACTCTTGAGGGTCTTCCTCAACCTTAGAGCCACAAAGCTCCAGAGGATTCATTCTAGTGAAATCCCTCACTCTAGATGCCGCCATACCCATATTTGGGTTTATGGGAACCGCAACCTCCCTTTTTTGCTTGGGCTATCATGGCTTGAGCCAACACTTGAGAAGTAGCCCTAAACTCCGCATTAGTTACTTGCTCGGCCAAAGGGTTGACTGGAAAATGGGGAGCTTGAGGAGGAGCATTCTCTCCCGGATTCCTTCTAGCATATGCCCTTTGACTTGCCATATCCCGTAGAGCATAGGACAAAGATTAGGAGGCAGACATTATAGAGTTAAACTCTATGGCATGAATTTAGAGTAATGAAAGAAGCGGATTTTCCTAAACATCTTACAGCCTCTCATTGATAAATGTGACGCTCTTCACACTCATGGACAAGACTCTACGCGACGTGGCTTATGAGACTTCGTAGGACCTTACTAAACTTTGTGCACTAATTACCAAGTTTTTTACGACCCAAGGTATCCCTTAGGCATAACATGGGGTATAAGACCCCGAGAGGCCCCATTCAAGCCACTTAGCGTTCATGATACAAGATAATAAAATACAAGAGAGCAATAAAGATAATTTCAAGATATAAAAGTTTTATAGAGAAAAGTGGAAGTCTAAACATTATCTCAAAGCCATCTAGTACATAAGAAATAATCGGGACGTAGCCCGTACATCAAGTTCAAAAACTGAAAGTAAAGACAAAAGGGAAACCAAGCTCGGTCCTCGGAACATGATGACTCACCAATCGTCAAGCTTATATATGAGAACCCCAGCCACGAAAGTGCGAGTTTGTAAGGTTAGATCCTATATTTGGGGAAATGTAGGTTAGAGTTTTCTTTAGTACAAACATGTACCAAGTATTATAGCAATGCATAAAATATTTGAAAATATCGTTAAAAGGGGATACCTTCATGGTATACAATGACCAAGCTAAAACATCACGTAAAAAGGGTTAGAAGACATAAGTCATAAAACATGGTCAATGCAAATAGACATAATCTTAAATCACATGTGAGATACTTTTTGAAGTAACCTTAGATCATTATTGTGGGTGAATTAACCTTAACCAACATATAAGACCATGTGAGCTATCAACATGGAATCAGGTATCTATCCCACACCGAAAAGGGGTGTCCTACTTGCCAAGGTAAGACCATGAACTTCTAGCTTATGTGGATCCACTAGCTAATGTCTATCTAAGAAAATCATCCTATGGGGGGCACATAGGTATGGGCTAAGGAGATTGCTACTAGAAACCCAAGCCTTTGCTAACGGGAGAGCTTCCATCTCAATATCCTCTCGGTGCTAAGCGTAAATCCCACGGAATAGTAATTTTTTGAACTTGCCCTTATTATCCAAGGAAGGGCAGTCCATGTTGCCAATCCAAGCTAAGTCATATGTCATCCATGGAAAGGTACAATTAAGTAACCAATCCAAGCTAGGTTTCATTAGAATAGCTCCTTAACTTTGATTCATTTTAGGTGAGAAGACATTTCAACCTTAGATTCCTTTATGTGAGAAAACCTTTCACATTCATGCCTGAGGTATTTATGTGAGCAATCCATTAACCACAACAACATATATTCTTTTACTCTCAAAGAACTTTACATCATATCACATCAATTTCATAAGAACATGCATATTTCCATAATTAACCTTTCATATTTCAAAACCTACTTTCAATCCTCAATATTTAGAAAACATGGGTTAAGAATGGGTTCATAGGGATTCATCTTAAAATCATGAGATTATATATAATTCATGCATAAAAGTTCATAAATTAATTAAATAAATCAACATTGAAAGGAACCCAGGACATGGAAGAGAATCCTAACACAATTGGGGATTTCTAACTTTGTAAGTTGGAGATTTGAGATCTCAATGGAGTAAATGGCTCCTCAGATGAAAACTATCATACCTCAATGCCAAGAGCTTACCTTCAATGGTGGAGTTTGAGGCTTGACTTGAATCCCTAGGTTGACTCCTTCTTCTCAAGCTTTCTAGAGAGAAATATTTTGGAGAGGAAGACTTGTTCTTCTTTTCAGAATTTGGGAGAATGATTTCAGTTCGGGAAATTAGGAGGTAAAAACACTTATATAGGGCTTTAGGTGAAGGGTAAAATGACATAGTATTGGGCTAGAATAATGAGGAAAAGACACAGAAGCCCTAAGGAAAATAACCGCTGACCTCACTCATGCCCTAACCTATGGTTCGTTGATCAAACAACAGACTGTCTTGCTTGGTCATGGTTGGGGTCACAGACCACTAATTGTGGACCCCCAACGATAGAACATACCTACGGCCCGTGGGTCCATCGACCGACCATGGACCACGACTGTAGGTCCCAACTCTTGGCCTCAAAATCTCTCTAAGTCTGGAACTAACCTGCAAGACCTATCTATGACTTGTGCATTGAATGACAGATGTGCTGGTGATTCGTAATAAAAGTACTGAAACTTGGCATTCTTGGAAATTCCTAACTCGTTGACCACGTCACCACCAACGGGACATCGTCCCACCTACAAGCCATGGGTGGTGTCGTCAGTGCTGGCACCAGGTCTGTGCAGAACTGAAGATTTTCTACCTTTTTGGATCCAAGGTGTTACAGGGCGGTTATGGAAACATAGGTAAGACATCGCTTCATCACGAGGCTCTTAGTGATGGTTGTCAGTTAGAGAAGATCCCTACTAAGGTAAAGTAAAGTGTGTGTGTGTATATATATATGTGTGTGTGCGCGCGCGCGCGCGTGTACATATTTTAGTATTTTCTATTATCACATTTTATTTTTTAAAGCTTAAATGATATTTACCTTATATTCAAGCTATACTTTAGTTGAGTTATTTTCAATCATTCAGTTCAATTACCTATTTCATTCAATTTCATTACATACCGTATATTCCATGTACTGGCGATATTCAACACTGCATCATTTCATGATTCAGACATAAGTATTTGGAACCATTAACAAGCGTTTCCTTTAGATTATATCACAAGTCGTCAGCTTTTTGTGAGGCCTCCTTGCTTATAGGAGGACTCTAGTCTTTTATTGCTTTAGCGGTTTTAAGGAAGGTTGTTGTGGTTCTTGTCACAAATCCTATAATTCAACAGTAGAGACTTCATTGATAGAGAGAGTTAGTAAGTCTTTCAATTTTCATTTCAAATGTTTTAATAAAACTTGATCATTTATACTCACTATTTTTAGACAACTTTCAAATTCAATTGATTACTCTAACTTTTCTTTAGATTTAAGCTTATGTATGCTTGAGTTAGTTATCTTCTCAGTAGCAAGACAGGCGGAGGGTTCGCTTGGGTACAAATGATGGTTTCGAATGTCGGTCACATCCAGGGTGTAGGATCAGGGCGTGACACCACTTTCTCAATTTACAAGCCCTTACAAGAAAGAGAATGTCCAAAAATTACTCACAAAAATATCAACAAGATAAGGGACAAATATATAAACACTCACACTGACAAAGAACATCTCATGAACACAAATACCACAACATAGGCTTGCCTTTATATTATATCATCACTGGCTAAAAAGTTCTCTGTCCGAGATCACAAAGGACTTTTATCTAGCTTGTAATGTAGGCTTAGGGAAGGTTACGATATCATTTGGGTAAAAGTGACCTCACCCTCCTTGAACACTACACAAAACAATTTTTCATTTCTCAACTTCACATATTTTTCATTTTTCAACTCAATGCACTATTTTTCTCGTTTCACTCAAGATTCCCCACATGAAACAATTTCATACCTTGGATGATTCAATTTTCTTTTATTCTCTTTATTTCTTTATTTTTTGATGATTTTCTATCTGTAACACCTCTTCCTCCATTCTTTGATTCACCCTTTTCTTTTTTTATCTCTCAAATCAAGATCTCATGTGGTAAGCATCCACCTATGGCTTTCCAACAACACCCCCAAACTTTGGATTTTAGCCTCAACTTCTATAATTTTCGAGTTCAAGGAGGGAAGGGTTCAAAAGAGGATTATTTTATTTATATATAAATGGGAAAGACTTGTAATGAGGTTGCCACGAAAATGGTACTAATCTCAAAGGATCAACTAGGAATACATTAAGTACAAAAGTGGGCTTTTTAGGTCAATTGGACTTCAAAAAACTACAAAAATACGTAAGATCATTTCTCCAACCAAACTGTATCAAGGCCATCACTAAAAGACTAACCGGGAAAGTTCTAGCTAGCAGAAGTGAACACAAGGAATCATTCAACAACTCATCACACATGGCATGAAAATCAATCAGTATTACTCAAATTTTTCTATCCTTTTCAAGGACAAATGACATCACACTAAAAAACTACTAACTAATCAAAACTCAAAAGAGTTGTCACAAGATAATTCACATCATGCATTTTGTTTTAAAAAATTGGAGGGTATGCTAAACTTTTCAAAATGCATGACTATATCACTAATACCAACCAAGTCACATCCTCTCAAAAAGACGACGATTTAACCTTAAGAAAGACGTCAACCAATGCATCATTGAGCTAATTCATGCATCTCTTAGAGGTACGGCTACTCAGACTTTACCACATAAAGCTACTCAAACTTTACCATGTATGGCTACTCAGACTTCACCACACAAACAACCCATCAATATGCTCATAACCAAATGACAAATTGCCCTTAAGAAAATCATCACCCTATATATCATTGAACATCATCACCCAACATCACTATCATGCCTCAAGCCTAGGTGAGACAGAACGATACTCAGTGCCTTAACTTGATACCTCACATGGTCGAGCGGACCACTTAACTGAACATACATACAAGGGATAGAAGTGAATTATATTATGTAATTCCTTGATCGTTGATGAGTCCACGATTTGGACTCATTTGGGGTTTTATTTGAATAGATTTAGTGTTCTCAAATGCATATTTCGTGCCAATAACTGATGTTAATCTTCCAATTTTAGGTATTTGGATAGAGGAACAAAGCATGGACACTAATGAGCAAAAAGGAACAAGGAAGCTGAAAAGATGAAGAAAAGAAGGCCTGTGGATCGCCTAATCCATTAGGCGAATCGCCGAATGTCCTTGGCCTCGCCTAAAGTTCTAGTGTGCCAAGCCAAGAAGGAAAAAATCAAGTAGGCGATCGAAAGGAGTAGTCGGCGAGTCACCGAATGGTTCCGCGGTGCAGTGCCATATCGCCCAAAGTTTCAAAACCTCAAGGATGCTAAAGGCAAAAGCAAAACGGCGATGATAATGACCAAAGGGCGGATCACCGAGTGGATCGACGATCCCGACTAACTACACCGACTCGACCTTTGCTGCACAACTTTTTGACATCTATAAATACTTGTTTAAATTCTTAGCTTAGTATCGGGTTTTTGAGGAGAATTTTTGTTGAAGGATATTATTCTTCAGTTTTTGAAGTTTAGAACTGAGAACTAAATAGAGAGACAGTATTTCCTTAGCTTTAAAGATTTGAAGATTTCCATTTCTAAGAAATTGGAAGTGGGTGTTGAAGATTCTTCATCTTAGACCTTTGTAAAGACTATATCAATTCTACCCAGTTGATGGAAACACAACTTGGTAACGATTTTTACCTTTTACTATGTCTAGCTAAACCCCAATTCTTGGGGTGTGATTATGTGATTATGGATTGATTTAACTGCTGAGTATTGTTAATTGATAGTTTATTCGTTGTTTAAAAGTGATTTCGTTCAGTAATTATGGTTGAATTTAATAGGTTGTAGTTGCGAATACAATCTTAACTTCGTGTTTTTGGCTTGCTCTCGAGAGAGGTTTTAAAAATAAAATTACTGAATCGATGGTTTGTGGGTATTGTGTTGTCATGGGTTCAGCTCGAGAGAGTGAATCATAAACCCTTTTCCACACATTCAGCTCGAGAGAGTGAATGGACTAAAGCGAAGGCTGTGCTTCATTGCCGCTTATTAGTGTTCGAGAGAAACCAATTTAATTCCGGGTAAATTATTCGAAAGAAAGTTTATTCTCACTAAAGTATAGCTTATTCACTGATTCACAGCTATTTACTATTAATTGCAATTATCCGGTTGTTTACCTTGGCCCATAATCCAATCACATCCCAAGAATCACATCTCCATATTCGTATTTTCGTGTTATTTGTTGTTTTAGTAGATAATTGAATACAAATCCTCTTTGATAATTGACACTTGTGTCATCCCAAACTTGAATTATGTTTTTCTTCATAAATGTTTTTAGCTATGATTGACTTGAGCATATTTATATTTTTCTATTGATTCTCGAGTACGAACCACTCCTTTGGGACTCGACCCCAACTCACTAGTTGGGTTATATTACTATTGAACGACCGCTGATGCTTAGTATTGGATAAAGTATCTTTGATAGCGTTTATCAAAATGGCACCGCTGCCATAGAGTGGTGTTACTTGAGAATTTCTAGTTTAGTTGAAGTTTTGCTCCTGTTCGTTATAGTGATACTTACTTAATTTTTAGTTTTGTTTGATTTGTTTGTGTGTTGAAAAAAGGAAGTATGAGCGTGAACGGCAGTAATGGTACCCAAGTAGGCCATCAAGATGACATCAGAAACCTCAATGATGTCAACGATCCTCATGCTACTGACCCCAATCTCATGGGAGGTATTGGTGCCATTCGCTTGCCTCCGGTCGATGGGAATGCAGTGTTTCACATCATGAGTACTATGTTGCTACTCTTGAAACTAAAGGGGCTTTTCAGTGGTTTGGCTCATAAGCATATTAGAAATTTTGTGGAAGTATGCGGACCGTTCTCCTTCAAGAACATCTCCCAAGAGTTGGTCCGGTTGAGGTTGTTCCAATTCTCTTTGATGGGAGAGGCGTGCAAGTGGCTGGCTGAATTGCCATGTGAATCAATCACTTCATGGGTGGAGTTAGTTGCCGCATTTCAAGTGCAAGTTTCCCTCCCTTAAAGATGATGACTCTTCGGGATAGCATTCAGAGCTTCAAGAGTCTAGAAGGTGAGACAATTCATGAAACTTGGCTGTGATTCAAGAAGTTGGTGTTTCAATGCCTAACCTATGGCTTGCCTGATAACGTGTTGCTGCAGTATTTTTACCGAAGTCTTGACTCGGTAAATAAGGGTGTTGCTAACCAACTTTCTCTGGGAAGTTTTATGCATCAACCTTATGCGATAGCGGCTCAGCTCTTGGATGGCATGACTACCATAAACAAGGCATGGTATACTAGTGAATACCAAGTCTCCCCTCTCACGTTCAAGTTGACTAAGGAACAAATGGAGAAGGACCAAGAGAGGGACCAAAATATGGCCAAGATCATGACACAACTTGACATTATGTCTAAAAATATCATGGGAGCTGGTGCTCGAAGTGTCAATGCTGTGGGTGTCGGGTGTTCTATTCTGGATGACTCCAAGTTTGAGGCCTTGTATAATGAAGAGTGTAACACCCCAGAATTTTTTTTGAGCTAAGACTTTAACCATCCTTTGTTGTGAGTAGGATTTTACCGAGGATTTAAAATTTCTTCAGTTTTAAGTTCACTAGATGTAGCACCTTGAGTTCGAAAAAGAACTAAATTGGAAATAGCAAAATCTGAAATTTTGCAAGTTATGTTTAAGTATGAGTTTTGGGTCGACTTCAAATGACCATAACTCCTAGATCAGGATGATTTAGGTGTCATACCAGATACCTTAGGAAATACCTTTGAATTATCTTTCCAACTCCACCGAGTTTGCTCAATTTCGAGCTCGGATGAGTGAGATATGGCCTTTTGAAGTTAGGCTGCCCAGTTAAGGAAAGTTAGCCGGAAATAGTAAGGGGTATTTTGGTCTTTTCCTTACCCAATCAGATTTAATTCGTTCTTAGTAATATTTTAAGGGTATAATTAGATTAGGTTCAGTTTTATAATCCTAGTTTACGCCTAGGATTTTAATTGAGAGAAAAGAAGAGAAAAGAGGAGAAAAGATAAATGATTGAAGCGTCCGTCGAAATTCTTGAGAGTCGTTGTGGATTGTTGCCATGGGTTTGATCCTTATGAGGTATGTAAGCTTCCATAGTGTTGGGTTTGTTCACTCACACGCCAAACATATTATTTTCAGCACAAATTTCATTCTTGAAGTTGAAAGATTTGAGTTCTTGATAAGTGTTCATGAATTTCATTCTAAATCTTGTTGTGTTGGGTTTTGGATGATTTCTTGAGATCAAAGTGAGTGTTTTAATGGATGTATTGAGTATATTAGAGTGTACTTATGTTAAGTAATCAATTCTAAGTGATTGAGGAAGAAACCATTCGATTCTAGGCTAAATAGGGTGAGAAAACGAGAAAAGAAACTTGCTGAATTTTCTGGGTTGGGGCCTGGCGCATTGTACCTGCCAGAGCGCCGCAAACCCACCTCTGAAGTTTAGGGGCTGGCGCCCCGCGCCACCCATAGCGCCAGGGTCACCTGCCCCATCCAGTTTGTCGTCGGTTGCCCCGTTTGAGTCGTTTAAAGTGCACCTTCACTCCTTTTCGATTCTAACTACTCTAACATGATCATAACCTTGAATTCATAAGTCAAATTCAAGGTAGAGTTGAGAGTCAAGTTTGAGAGTTCTTTCAAACCTTTTTGATAAGGTCCCTTAGAGTCTTTTTGAGGAGTCTTCTACAATTATTAGTAACTTGTTTCAAGACTCGAGCAACTGAGTATGAGGATGAGGAGAATGTATTCATGAATCTATTTTGTCATCATAAGATCCTTCATATGATGAACCAAAACTCTTGAATTCACAATTCACATTCAAGAGAGAGTTAAGAGTAATGTTCAAGTAAGCCTTTGAGTTTAATTGTGAACCCTTTGAGATTAACTATAGATTTGAACTAAGTTCTGAGAAAGTAAGAGAATGAGAAGAGTCGTATACATGAGTCCATGTTGTTATGTAGACCATTGAGTTGAGTAGTTCATGCTCATAATTCAGCATGGACCCTTTAAGTTGAGCATTCTTGAAGTGAGTAGCATTATTGAAGTTCTTGAGTTCCAAGTGTTGAGTTCTATCTATGGTTATTGAAAACCTTGCATTGAGTCGTTCACGTCCATAATTCGGTTTGAACCATATTTTAAGATGTCTTTTACAAACGTTGTAACGTTGTTTTAAGAATTCAGTTTTGAGTTAAGCAAAGAGTAAATAGTAAAGAGTTGAGTTCATTTCTTCAAAAGAGTATATCCGGACTATGTATTCCCAAAGAGTAAATGTTTTCACATTTAAACAAGAAAGCAAACTGAGATTTCAAAAGAGCCTTTGAGCTAGTTTTTCAGTAAAGAGGAAACTATGATTTCCAAGAGAGCTTTTAAGCTAAGTTTTGAATAATTATCTCAAACCAAAGAAAGAGTTTTGTTTTTACAAACATATGAGGTAAGTACGTTTTGGGAGTAGTATTGAGCACCGACATGGGGATGCGAGTTTAGTTAACTCAAGTCTCCATAAACCATGTTGCCATCATGGGTATTAATGGGTTATACTTTTTAGATGATCACATAAGTTAAGCTAGTGGATCCACTAATTTAAAGCGTTTTGTATGATGGCAAAGTATAGGACAGTTCTGGCAGCGTGGGCTAGACGTTGTATCACCACTTAGGCTTATAGTGGTGGTTGTCGGTTAGAGAATCTCCCACAAAAATTATATTACTTTATTACATAAGTAAAGTTGAGTTTGTTATTTCATTTTCTTTAACGAATTAAGTTTTTTTTACTGCTTTATGAAGCTTTCCATATATTGCATGTGTATTGTTGCTTTATATTGAGTTGAGTATCCAGAGTTGAATATTTCAAGTCGAGTATAATATCTTTGAAGTTGAATATCTAATCTTTGAGTTGAGTATATAATTTCTGAGTTGAGTAAGTTTGAGTAGTGTTGAGTATCCTTGAGTATACCTTGTGTTGAGTAAGTTTGAGGAGAGGTAAGTATGCTTCCTTTTTATCAAGTTTCAAGCTTATGTTTATGGCTTAGAATTCCCCTTCCATGCTCGTACATTCCACATACTAAGCCATTTGGCCTGCATCTTCTCATGATGTAGGCATAGGTATTCAGGATCATCAATAGGAGCTTTGTTGATATCACTTGGAGTTCGAGTTAGCTATGGTGAGCCTCCTTGCTTCTGGAGGATTCCATTTATATCACTTGTTAGGAGGCCGCGGGTCTTGTCCCGATTTCCCTCTTTATCAGTTAGAGGCTTCATAGATAGATAGTAGAGTTTTAGAAGTCTTCATTTATTTGGTTAAATGTTTTAAAGACTAGAGTTGCCTATTTATGGCGAGTTGAATATATTATTATTAATATTATTATTATTTTATTCAGAGTTTTCTTTTGAGTTAAAGCATTCCATTTAAGTTTCATGAATTGTTATTCAGTTTTAAGCTTTTGCATGTTTAAGTTAGTCTTCCACTTGTAGTCAACCAGGATGAGGGTTCCCTTGTGGACCGGTAATGGTTCTTAAGTGCCGGCCACGTCTAGGGTGTAGTATTTTCACCCGAAAAGGTAGCATGAGTTACGAGATCATGAGCTGTAGTAGTGAAAGAGACCAGAGTTAAAGGAAAGTATGCAGAGGTTTAGTAATCCCAGAAAGGGAGATAATGATGAGGCAAGCTATAGTAATATAGTCATGTACCTAGTTAGTTATTAATGAGGAGTTTTACCTTATGGGTAGACTAATAAGTGATGAGTTGTGAAGATTCCATCATAGGAGGTAGGGTGTGTTGTAGCTAGAAAGGAGTCGGTGATGAAGTGTCATTGTGTAGGAAATGGATAGGTGTAAGTGTTGAATTGAAGAACATAAGTATTCATGAGGTGATATGTCTAATCTAGGCTTATGATTTTGAGGGAGAGCCCATAATATTCAAAGTGTTATAGAACTAATTAGGCATTGATGTATAGCGAATGAGTGAATAGTACTTATGTTGCGAAGTCGAAGGTGATAGTAATTGTAAGTATGAAGGCTAAGAGGTAACGATTAACTACTGGTCATAAGGTCCTAGTGGACGAGTGATTCTAAAATTTGTGTATAGTAGTTGTGAATTAGTGTAGTAGACGAGCAATCGTATTGATATTCAGGTTTAGTAATAAACATTAAGCTTGAATTTGAGATGAGTCATAATCAAAAGAATGACAACATGAGGTACTGATGTTAGTCTTGAGGTTTGATCTAGAAGGCTTGAGGAATTGAAATGTTAGCTCCAATGAATATGAGTGGTACAGGTGAGAGACCCAAACCTTTAGATAAGGGCAGTGAAGTGTGGTCTAAGCGGTAGACCATTTAGAGATGATGGAATATGTCCATAGCCTTCAAGTGTTAGCTTTAGACCTAAGGGGGAGATGACAAGATGAGATATTGAGTCAAGTGTTTGAGAGTAAGATAGTGAGGAGTTCCAAAGAGTTTGGGGGATATCTTTTTAGAGGTCCTTTCAGTAATGAAGTTGTTAGAGTACTAAGCTTGAATGTGGTGGTAAGGAGTAATAGTCTTGGGATGAGATTCCCTATAGAGAGGTATAGAATCTGAACTTAAGTATTTGGGTTAAGTTTGAATATAGTAAGAGCATACCATTAGACACAGACCTTAGTAAGAGTAACCTATTACATACCCAGTTCAGCCGTCATTCAAGGACGAATGATCCCAAGGGGGAAATATTGTAACACCCCAGAAATTTTTTTGAGCTAAGACTTGAACCATCCTTCGTTGTGAGTAGGATTTTACCTAGGAATTAAAATTTCTTAAGTTTTAAGTTCACTAGATGTAGCACCTTGAGTTCGAAAAAGAACAAAATTGGAAATAGCAAAATCTGAAATTTTGCAAGGTACGCTTAAGTTTGAGTTTTGGGTCGACTTCAAACATCTATAAATCATATATCAGGATAATTTAGGTGTGCTACTAGATGCCGTAGGAAATACCTTTTAATTATCTTTCCAACGCCACTGAGTTTGCTCAGTTTCGAGCTTGGATGAATGAGATATGGCCTTTTGAAGTTAGGCTGCCCAGTTAAGGAAAGTTAGCCGGAAATAGTAAGGGGTATTTTGGTCTTTTCCTTAACCAATCATATTTAATTCATTTTTGGTAATATTTTAAGGGTATAATCTGATTAGGTTCAATTTTATAATCCTAGTTTACGCCTAAGGTTTTAGTTGAAAGAAAAAAAGAGAAAAGAGGAGAAAAGAGAAAGGATCGAAGCGTTAGTCGAAATTCTTGAGAGTTGTTGTGGATTGTCGCCATGGGTTTGATCCCTAAGAGGTATGTAAGCTTTCATAGTGTTGGGTTTGTTCACCCACACTCCAAACATGTTATTTTCATCGCAAATTTCATTCTTGAAGTTGAAAGATTTGAGTTCTTGATGAGTTCTTGATAGGTGTTCTCGAATTTCATTCTAAATCTTGTTGTGTTTGGTTTTGGATGATTTCTTTAGATCAAAGTGAGTGTTCTAATGGATGTATTGAGTAGATTAGAGTGTACTTATGTTAAGTAATCAATTCTAAGTGATTGGGGAAGAAACCATTCGATTATAGGCGAAATAGGGTGAGAAAACGAGAAAAGAAACTTGCTGAATTTTCTGGGTTGGGGCCTGGCGCGATGCGCCTGCCAGAGCGCCCCAAACCCACCTCTAAAGTTTAGGGGCTGGTGCCCCGCGCCACCCATAGCACCAGGGTCACCTGCCCCATTCAGTTTGTCGTCGGTTGCCCCGTTTGAGTTCGTTTAAAGTGCACCTTCACTCCTTTTCAATTTTAACTACTCTAACATGATCATAACATTGAATTCATAAATCAAATTCAAGGTAGAGTTGAGAGTCAAGTTTGAGAGTTCTTTCAAACCTTTTTGATAAGGTCCCTTAGAGTCTTTTTGTGGAGTCTTCTACAATTATTAGTAACTTGTTTCAAGACTCGAGCAAGTTAGTATGAGGATGAGGATAATGTATTCATGAATCTATTTTGTCATCATGAGATCCTTCATATCATGAACCAAAACTCTTGAATTCATAATTCACATTCAAGAGAGAGTTAAGAGTAAAGTTCAAGTAAGCCTTTGAGTTCAATTGTGAATCCTTTGAGATTAACTATAGATTTGAACTAAGTTCTGAGAAAGTAAGTAAGAGAATGAGAAGAGTCGTATACATGAGTCCATGTTGTTATGTAGACCATTGAGTTGAATAGTTCATGATCATAATTCCGCATGAACCCTCTAAGTTGAGCATTCTTGAAGTGAGTAGTATTATTGAAGTTCTTGAGTTCTATCTATGGTTATTGAAAACCTTGCATTGAGTCGTTCACGTCCATAATTCGATGTGAACCATATTTTAAGAAGTCTTTTACAAACGTTTTAACTTTGTTTTAAGACTTAAGTTTTGAGTTAAGAAAAGAGTAATGAGTAAAGAGTTGAGTTCATTTCTTCAAAAGAGTATATCGGGACTATATATTCCCAAAGAGTAAATGTTTTCACATTTAAACAAGAAAGGAAACTGAGATTTCAAAAGAGCCTTTGAGCTAGTTTTTCAGTAAAGAGGAAACTATGATTTCCAAGAGAGCTTTTAAGCTAAGTTTTGAGTAATTATCTCAAACCAAAGAAATAATTTTTTTTTTACAAACGTATGAGCTAAGTACGTTTTGGGAGTAGTAGTGAGCACTGATATGGGGATGCGAGTTCAGATAACTCAAGTCTCTATAAACCATGTAGCCATCATGGGTATTAATGTGTTATACTTTTTAGATGATCACATAAGTTAAGCTAGTGGATCCACTAAGTTAAAGCGTTTTGTATGATGGCAAAGTATAGGACAGTTCTGGCAGCGTGGGCAAGACGCTGTATCACCACTTAGGCTCATAGTGGTGGTTGTCGGTAAGAGAATCTTCCACAAAAATTATATTACTTTATTATATAAGTAAAGTTGAGTTTGTTATTGCAATTTCTTTAATGAACTACGTTGTTTTTACTGCTTTATAAAGCTTTCCATATATTGCATGTGTATTGTTGCTTTATATTGAGTTGAGTATCCAGAGTTGAGTATTTCAAGTCTAGTATCATATCTTTGAAGTTGAATATCTAATCTTTGAGTTGTGTATCTAATTTCTGAGTTGAGTAAGTTTGAGTAGTTTTGAGTATCCTTGAGTTGAGTAAGTTTGAGGAGAGGTAAGTATGTTTCCTTTTTATCTAGTTTCAAACTTATGTTTATGGTTTAGAATTCCCCTTCCATGCTCGTACATTCTATGTACTGAGCCATTTGGCCTGCATCTTCTCATGATGCAGACACAGGTATTCAGGATCATCAACAGGAGCTTCGTTGATATCACTTGGAGTTCGAGTTAGCTATGGTGAGCCTCCTTGCTTCCGGAGGATTCCATTTACTTTCAGTTGTTAGGAGGTCGTGGGTCTTGTTCCGACTTCCATCATTGTTATTTAAAGGCTTCATAGATAGATAACAGAGTTTTAGAAGTCTTCATTTATTTGGTTAAATGTTTTAAAGACTAAAGTTGCCTATTTATGGCGAGTTGAATATATTATTATTATTATTATTATTATTATTTTATTGAGAGTTTTCTTTTGAGTTAAAGCTTTCCATTTAAGTTTCATGAATTGTTATTCAGTTTTCAAGCTTTTGCATGCTTAAGTTAGTCTTCCGCTTGTAGTCAGCCAAGATGAGGGTTCGCTTGGGGACCATTAATGGTTCTTGAGTGCCGGCCACGTCCAGGGTGTAGACTCGGGTCGTGACAAAGAGGTAAATTTCCTAGCCAACCAAGGCGGTGGTTATCGTTCAAACTACCCGAGGTAGGGTGGTAACCAAGGTTGAAGTAGGGATGAATGTTGGAAAGATCGAGATCGTGAATGGTGGGGCCGTAATTCGAATTGGAAGGATAGGGAGAAGGATGTATGTGCCTCCCCACGAGCGCCAAAAGCCAAAGGATTCCGAAGGTGGTTAGTCTGAGGATATGATTTCTCGCATCCTCAACAAAGTTGAGGGGTCAGACAAGATTCTAAAGGAGATGAAAGAAGATGTGTCGACCCATAGTCAGACCGTCACCTCCCATTCAGTATCGATCAAGCAGTTGGAGACCCAAATTGGTCATATCTCGTCTCATCTAAACCCGAGACAGCAAGGGAGGTTGCTTAGTGACACTATGGTCAACCCCAAGAATGAGGTTTGAAGGTGAACTTGCGTCATGCCACGACATTAACTAAGGCACTGTTTGGGAGGCAACCCAAGTTCTATTTTCTTTCTTTTTAAGTTTGCAATAATGGTGAGTTGAATGTGCAGGACAAAGTGTGGATAGTGAGTGAAAAGTGCAAATTGGCGAGCCAAAGGTCCAGTCGGTGCATCACCAAAGAGGCCAGCGACCCTGATCTAGACCACCGTTAGACTCAAGAAAACTTCAAAGTGTAGTCTGTAAAACCCGGCAAGGCCAGGAAATTATTGGCGAATTGTCGACCATCGTCGATCACAATCTAGTCCGCCGTTTGGACTCCAGATTAACTGGAAATCCTCTAAAACTCGGCGAGGTAAGTGACCACTTGGCGACTCGCCAAGTGGTTCGGCGAGCACGACTAATGTCACCGAATGGGTGAGAACGGGACGGTTTTTAAAAGGCCAAAGGGTTAAACTTTCAAACTCTTCACTTTCCCTCACTTTTAATCCTCTCAAACTCACACCTATTTAGTATTTTCTATATTTATTGCCTTTTTACTGTATTTGAGTTGTTGATTGGTGCTTGGATTGGGATTACTTTGTCGCCTAGCATTTCAATTTTAATTTGATCGGCATAAAAGGTTGATTTTTCCTAACCCCGTGTTTATTTTTGAGAATTTGTACTTATTTGCAATAATATTATCTTGTTGTCGTGTGCTGGGCCTCTCTGATAGGATTAAAATGTTTAAATGCGTATTTTAATTCGAATATCTTGCCCGTAATGTGTATATTGTTGAAATCTCATATTTTTGTGTGCTAAAATAAAATAAATTTTGTGGGGTTGTGCTTGCATGTGTTTAATTTAATTGGGTGAAGTCGAAGTAACCTATATTTGCGCCGAATGACGTAATTTGCCCAATGATAAAACGGGTGACATCATTCTTAAGGGCAAAAGTCATCAATTGGCCAAATTTGGCAAAACCCGGAGAAGTCTGAGTATCTCGGGGAAATGGGTGTTATGGGTCTTGTCTTAATTTGAGTAGTGCATGTTTTGATTTTGTTTTCAGGGGTTGCGGGGTTGAATTCGAAAAGTTGAGTTGAAAATAGGCACGTTGGGTCATTTGGCGAGCTGGGTCGAGCTCGCCGAACCACTCAACGGTTCGCCTAAGGTCCCCATCTCGCCTTTAATTTCATGCTCAATGTGTTGTTGAATTCTGTAACTTTCGGTGAGAAGCCTTAGGTCGCCGAAGGCACTCGGCGACTCACTGAAAGTCTTCTTGATCATACTTTGTCTGCACCCCTGTATCCTTTTTGCACTGTAACTTTTGGCGGGATGACCCGCACTCGTCGAATGCTGTCGGTGATTCACCGAAAGGCCTTCCTATCACCAACTTGTCAAATTTTTCTAAAATTTTAGAGCCAATCCTTTCAGCGAGCCCGATCTAGCTCGCCAAAGTGACTCGGCGACTGGATCAGTGAGTCTGTCTGCAACTGTTTCATTGTGAATTTGATTGAGTTATTTCTAACTTTTTCCCGATGTTTTGCAGACATGGATAGACCTAAAGTTGCAGGAAGAGACATGCCACCCTGAAGGAAAGCAAAGGGGATTGCACTCAATGAGGATGCAACTGCATCCAGGGGCAGGGCCTCTAAACTTCCCACAACTGGTGGGAAAGGCAAAGGAAAAGGCAAAGGAAAAGGCAAATAGAAGGCACTTGCGTCACCAGAGGTCAACTCCGATAGTGATGACATCTATGCCACCCACCTCACCACTTCTGAGAGTGAGGGTGAGTACTAGGAGCCTTATATTTCAGTTTTTGATGACGATGAGCATGTAGCAGCACAGAGGGCAGAGCTACGGTCCAAAAGGATGAATGACCCGCTAGGATCAGGACTCCTCATGCCACCACTTCTCCTACTCCAGCTTCTGAGCAGGCTGTAGTCCTAGCCTCTCCTGTGCAGGGTCCTCCTCCTAAGTCGATGAACATATTAAAGACTGAGGGGCTGAGGAAAATCATTGAGGAAAAGCGTCTGTCCACGGATGGGGTGATTGATAGATACCCCGAGATTATGAGATGCTTGAAATCTCATAAGTTCGAGATCTTCACAAAGCCCCATGGCCTGTATATTCCAAGCTGGTTTAGGGAATTCTACGATACATACAGTGCCTTGATACCATAAAGGAAGAAGTAGGCATCCGCATTTAAATCGGTTGACTACGTAGTTGTCTAGGGAAAGAGGGTACAATGCGATTTTCCTGCCATTAATGCTGTCCTATAGTGCACTACAAAACTGTAAGATGATTGCCTGTATATGATCAGGACAAAGACATTGGACAACATGAATCGGTGGTTAGCTCCTTTGATATCTGATGGCACTCCGAAGTGGTTGGAGGTAGGGGTTCCAATAGAAAAGAAAGACTTGAATGTAGCAGCGAGGTATTGGTTTGGTTTCATTAGCAGCACGATCATGCCCTCCCAAAATGAGTCTATTCTTCGCCTGTCCAAGGTAGACTGTCTAGGCTACATCATTGATGGAACGAGACTAAATCTGGCGATGATTAGAGCATAAGAAAGGGTCATGAGGGCCAAGTAGCGCCAGACCTCTCTTCCCTTTTGGGTATTGATCACTGAGCTGTGCAGACGCGCTTGGGTACCTAGAGATGCAAAGAAGGATGTGGAAGTGATTCCCACAGCCTCCACTAATATCCGGAGAATTGAGGCTGAATATATAAAGGACCAGGGTAAGAAGAAGAAGAAAAAGGCAGCCCCAGTGGATTCATCCCAAGTTGTAGATACAGACTCCCTACCTTCAGAGGCATCTTTGCCTACTCCAGCCCCTGGGCCTTCATGTACCTTTACTACTACTCCTTCTGACACTCCAGGTTCTTCTTCTGCTGCGTTGCCTCCTAGACCTGCTGCTGCTACCGTCTCTCGGACTCTGATCACCCAGGCCGCATTACTCCAGATGGGACAACTTGCCCATTCTGCTGATCGTTGAGCTGCCAGACTCGAGGCCTCCATTCCGGGCATGATTCAGACTGCCCTGGCTGATGCTGTGACACCATTGGGCGCTTCTATTGATGCCCTTGCGGCAAGGATAGCGGTGTGCGAGCGTAGCCAAAGAGCCATCGATGAGGTGACTGCCTTAAAGACCGCTATAGCTGTGTTGCGGAGTGATGTGGATCAGCTGAAGTCCATCGACATGTCCATGATCTTTAGGATGGTGGAGATCCCAGATGAGCCAGATATGCCTCCGGCTACCATTGGAGATGAGGTTAGAGTTGAGCAGATAGCTGACCCCGAGTCTGAGGTAGAGACTGATGAGGAGATGCTTGAGGAGCCTGAGGAAGCTGCATATGAGGGCCTTACTGAGATAGAGGAGGCCATGGTAGATGCTGCTGTACAGGCTTCTTTCGTAGATACACCCTTGGAAGCTCCTAGTGCTACTGGTGTTCGTTCTAAGATGACTCCAGGCATTGAGGCCCAAGTCCAGACTGATGCACCGAGCACTGATGCCCAGACAGATGGAGCGATTGTGTAGACATGATCCCCTCTTTACCTCCCTCTCTGTCTTACTTGATTTCAACTTTTAGATATTTTTGTTTGCATTTGAGGACAAATGACTTTATTTGTGGTGGGGTGAGTCCCACCTTTTGTTATCTTTTGTGAATATTAATGTTTTGTTTATCTATTGGGGTTTTTGAGCTGAAATTGTGTTTTTACATTGCTTTTGTGGATGGTTGAGCTTGTGGCTCCTTGTTTTTAATAGTAAATGATTTTTGACCCTTCCAAAAAAAATTGCCACCTCTTGTTTGTGCTGAAAGTGGTTGTTCTTTTGACAATTTGAGTATCGGTCTTGATCAATACCGATGAGTTGAATAGTGCTCATAATTGAACAAAAATGAATGTGCGGCTATGATGAGGCCAAATAAAGTTGCATAGACAATATGTGAACTCTTTGCATCTCATTGTGACTAGCCAAGTATCGAATTGAGTCTTTTGTGATGAACATTCCACACTAGAGAAAGTGTGGAGTCTTGTTTGACTATGGTGTCAATGCCTTGTGTGATGAGCTTACCGTGAACCATGTATGATGACACCTAGAATTTGCCCCGTTAGTCCGGTTGATTAGGTGAGGCAGTCTCTTGACATGATCTTAGGCAACTTCGAAGAGTGTGAACTAATTTAACATTATACCTCTTTTGTGGCCTACCTTGTGAGTGTGTGAACCTCGCTTGAGCACCCTTTGAGCCTAAACCTTTTCTTGGAAGAAACTTGATGACATTGTGACCTTTTATTGATCCATTACCCATAATCCTCATGAATTGTGGTTTGTTTGAGTAGCCAACTTAGGCCAAAAGCCTAAGTTGGGGGTGTGGTAAAAAGAGAAGGTAAATCAAGACGTGCAAGAAAGTCCCCTTTTAACCATGTTTTGAGGAAAAAGTAACCCCTTCATATAAAAAAAAGAGAGAAAAAGAAGAAAAGAATGAAAAAGAAAAAGTTGTGGAATAAAGTGTGAAAATGCAAAAAGAAATGGAGTTTCCAACAATCCATGGAAAGTGAATAATGGGATGACTTGTGAGCACGATTAAAAATGATGAAGAAAAGGAAAGGAAGATTTTTTCACACCACATTTCATGAGGACTATAACCATTGAACCTAAATGACCATACCTTTGCACTCAAGCCCACTACAAGCCTTGAAAATGCCTTTTTGATCTTGAGTGAGCTGAAGCAAGTGTTGATTAGACAATATGGGGAAACCTATGGGTGAAGTCATGTATTGTGTTCATCTTTGTGAGTGTGAGCGTTGCATTTGATTCCGGAGCTTTATATTATGAACCATTGTGTGTAAATATGGAATCATTCTTTGTGCCAATAACTGATGTAAATCCTTGAATTTCAGGTATTTGGATTGAGGAACAAAGCATGGACACTAATGAGCAAAAAAGATCAAGGCAGCTGAAAAGATGAAGAAAAGAAGGCCTGAGGATTGCCTAATTCATTGGGCGAATCGCCGAATGGCCTTGGCCTCACCTAAAGTTCCAGTGTGCCAAGCCAAGAAGGACAAAATCAAGTAGGCGATCGAAAGGAGTAGTCGGCGAGTCGCCGAACAGTTCCGCGATGTAGTGCCATATCGCCAAAAGTTTCAAAACCTTAAGGATGCTAAAGGTGAAAGCAAAACGGAGATGAAAATGACCAAAGGGTGGATCGATGATCTAGACTAACTGCACCGACTGGACCTTTGCAGCACAACTTTTTGACAACTATAAATACATGTTTAAATTCTTAGCGTAGTATCGAGTTTTTGAGGAGACTTTTTATTGAAGGATATTATTCTTCAGTTTTTGAAGTTTAGAACTAAGAACTAAAGAGAGAGATAATATTTCCTTGGTTTTGAAGATTTGAAGATTTCCATTTCTAAGAAATTGGAAGTAGGTGCTGAAGATTCTTCATCTTAGACCTTTGTAAAGACTATCAATTCTACCCATTTGATGGAAACACAACTTGGTAACAATTTTTTTCTTTTTACTATGTCTAGCTAAAACCCCAATTCTTAGGGTGTGATTATGGGTTGATTTAACTACTGGGTATTGTTAATTGATAGTTTATTCGCTGTTTAAAAGTGATTTCATTAAGTAACTGTGGTTGAATTTAATGGGTTGTAGTTGCAAATATAATCCTAACTCCATGTTTTTGGTTTGCTCGAGAGAGAGGTTTTAAAACTAAAATTACTGAATCGATGGTCTGTGGGTATTGGGTTGTCATGGGTTCAGCTCGAGAGAGTGAATCCTAAACCCTTTTCCACACATTCAGCTCGAGAGAGTGAATGGACTAAAGCGAAGGCTGTGCTTCATTGCTGCTTATTGGTGTGCGAGATAAACCAATTTGATTCGGGGTAAATTGTTCGAGAGAAAGTTTATCCCCACTAAAGTCTAGCTTATTTACTGATTTGCAGCTATTTACTATTAATTGCAATTACTCGGTTGTTTACCTTAGCCCATAATCCAATCACATCCCAAGAATCCCGTTTCCATATTCATATTTTCGTGTTATTTGCTGTTTTAGTAGATAATTAAACCCCCTTAGATATTTGACACTTGTGTCACCCCAAACTTGAATTATGTTTTTCTTCGTAAATGGTTTTAGCTATGATTGACTTGAGCATATTTATGCTTTTCTACTGATTCTTGAGTACGAACCACTCCCTTGGGACTCAATCCCAACTCAGTAGTTGGGTTATATTACTATTGAACGATCGTTGATGCTTAGTATTGGATGAAGTATCTTTGATAGAGTTTATCAATCATCAACTAGAATGAGAAGCTATTCTTTTATACATATAAAAGTCGTTAGTGCATATGCTATCTTAGTGGACCCATAGGGAAGTATGGAAGACATAACTCTAATTATATGTACCTGATTTGGACATAGTCTATGAAGCCTCTAACATATGACATGATTCATAAATATGTCGAGACAAATCCCCGACATCCCTTAAACCATCTATGTAAATCGTATGAGAAAGATAAGACCCTTAGTGGAATTGGATATAACTTACAAAGGGGTTCTCGCCAAGAAACTTCCCATCTAAAACGTGTGTACGTGCAGTGCGAGTGCACCACCCCCGACATAATAAAAAAGGACGTGAGTAGATATGAAATTGTACTCGTATGTAAGGTGGATTGAATAACACGATAGTTACTGAAAATCATATAAGAGAACACAACATATTAAGGTAGCAACACTTGGAAACTTCAAACATACTATAGATCTATTGCAACAACTTATAATCATTTATGCCGAAGTACCTCTTCTTTCCCAAGAGGATAACACATATACATGTATCAAAACCATATGAATCGGCATAAAATGAGACATAATTAAATTCCATTTTATTTAAAAAAATATATCTATTTCCTATTGATACTTTATTATAATGTATGTATCAGTTAAGTAAGTAAGCAATGAGGGGATAATAACTGAAGAACTAATAAGCTACATGGATTTTATAATATACAAGTGAAGAGAACGAAATTGGATTTAACATAAGGACAAGTGAATTATAGGAACACGTGACAGTGAATAAGTGAGTTGTGAAGATATGTACCCACATAATCAAGGGGATTATAAGACACATATATAAGGAAGTGAACTGTAAGACATGTAGTCATATAAGCAAGTGGACTAGAAGATATGCACGTAAGCAAGTGAGCTGCCAAAATGTAATAAAATGTAACACGTAAGCAAGTGAGCTGTCAAAATGTAATAAAATGCAATTGATCCATCAAGGGCACATAACACATGAACAAGAAGGTTGTGGCACGTGAGTTATGATAGTATGCGACACTCAAACAAATAGCTATGAGAATAGGTGACATATGAAAAGGTGAATTATGAGAACAAATGACATGTGAAAGTAACTACGTGAACACATGACACGTGAACTATTAGAATAGATAACATGTGAACAAGGGAACTATGAGAACATATAAACACATGAGCAAACGTGGCTTCTGGAAACTAGGAATAACCTATAGGATCACAATGCCATGTTTTACCATTCTCAACACATTAATCAATTTTCTGTGGATCTCACTATTATCACTTGGGCACATGATACATTACTATACTTGGATCATTATACATTACATTATTTTCATTACTCTTTGTTGCTTTATATAATCTTTGTAGGGCTTGTAATACAAGTGATCAACTGATCAATGGTAGAAGAGAATGGCCCATGCTAGGTATTTAACCCCTAGGAAGCTCTCCTCATAAATATACAAATCGGGATCGACCCATGCTAGGATTTTACCCTTGGGATGCCACCCATAATTATATAGATTGAGATCGGCCCATGCTAGGTATTTAAACTCCTAAGTTGCCTCCCATAATTATATAGATTGAGGTCGTTCCCTTCTAGGTATTTAAACCCCTAAGCTACAACCCATAATTATATAGATTGAGATCGGCCCATGCTAGGTATTTATACCCCTGAGCTGCCACCCATAATTATATAGATTCAATTTAACATGTATATTTGATCTTTTAGATTGTATCCTTTGAGCTTTGGGACTATATACTAGTGACGTAGACATGTGAATAAAATACTTGAGCCAACATAAATGATATTGGAAACAAAATGTATCTTCGATGTAATAGTTAGGAACTTATGACTCAATGAGCTTCATTAGGTACAAATAATATATACAAACAATCTATGAAGGTTTTTGGAAATTCGGGACATTAGGACATTCTACATTGTTCACTTAAAACACGTTTCTACTTTTTAAATAGGGGCAGACATGCATTTTAAATGGAAGTGTGCAACTCATGTATGGACCATATAAGATGTTATGATAGCTAAAAACTTAGTAGTCTATGTCAAATGAAAGGGTGCATAAATATGTGAACTAATGATTCACATGGATAGATCCGAAATAAGAGGTAAGTGAACATTCCATGTAAGGACTTGTAAATTGTATAATGGACTGAATATATCCATCGTATGAAAAATCATAACATGTGTAATGTAGGATCTTATTGACTCAATGATTCCTCATTTGATTTAGAGGATAACTCATGAAACTTACTGTTCAGAGTACTTTTATCATACTCGTACTTGAAAGTATAAAACATCAATATAGGATAATAAACACATATTGGAGTAGTTTGACACATTTTTGAAACCATAGCAGAAGAAGGATATTAACTAAATTAGAGATTACACACCATCACAACCTATCTTTTATTCTAAGGATTACTTAGAAAGCTCGCTTTGTTGGTACCCAATATATATGACTAAGAATACTAAATTGAATAGCCTTACGTAACTTGTCTCCTAAATAGTACTATGTAGTACCATGATTCAGACTTTCCTTTAAGGTGTTAATCTACAATAATGATAGAGCTATTATTAGGAGCTGACCAACAAGCTTGGATCACATCAACTTACCAAAATAATAGGCGGGCAACATGCTCGTAACCCCTCTACTAATGGGTGTTCTTTCCACACATTCCCTTCTCTTATGTTTACACAACTTACGACTTTCTCATGTGGTCTCCCGGCACGCTCTGAACTTCAAAACACCCAAAAAAGTAAATAGACACATAATGGTTACAAGCTTGCACAACCCTCAATTTTAATGGTACATCACTACACCCTTCGTTTCTTCCCTGAAAACACTTCACACGACTTACTATTAAGGCCAGCCAGCACTATAAATTATAATAAAAAAATATACAGATAGATTACATCACACAATAGAGTAAATAGGTCAAGAAATAGACCACTGCGATATTATGTCAAGCACCTAGCAGGCATAAAGCTCCACAATTTTCAAAATGGTGTTTTAACACCTAACTATCCCATACATACAAAACAATACTTTTACTACCACACATAGGTACAAAATAATGTCCTTCCCCACCAAACGAATCTAACTATCCACCCAATACTGCTCTAAGTTTCACCACCTTAGGCAGCCCCATCCCTTTTATTATAATCACTAAAGCTTGGACTCATGAGTTCCGATCATAGTCTCATAATTCATGAAAGTAACATAGAGAAATCCCATCCAATCTGATATAAATATATATATATATATATATATAAATTGCGATGAAACGGGGAAGCTAGATTACCTAAATTACTGCAAATTTAGACCTTGACTTGCAGTCCTTCAAGGACTTGAATTATCCTTCAAACTTGGCTTTCAAAGAGGAGGATTTCTTCAATAATCCTAACTATAATTTTAGGCAGATGCTTGATGTTGAGAGGTGAAGGGATAAAGCTTTTGAGAAATCATTGAATTTATGTATGTAAATAATGAGAGAAGATCAACCAAGTCTCTGGCTTAAAAGAATCTCCACCACCTCTCTTTTTCTCTTTAAAAGAATCTTCATAAGTAGGGTGTTTTACCACACCATATAATTCAACACAAACCATTCTAGAGGCTCAACACCATATAATTTGTCACAAGCCATTGTTTACCCAATTCATTGTATCAATTTTTTAATTCCTTGTTATCAATATTTGGGAGCCAGTATAATGCATTTATGATTCTTGGTCAAAAAATGACTTGCACCCTACCTCATCTTCTTTAAAGTCCATCTCCAAATCATTAACATAGAATTCCTCAACAAAATTATGGGTAGCCTTGATAGGCTCAGCGAAAGCACATTTATTTGCTAGACTAAGCCGACCATAGAAGTCTGGCATCCCATCTTTCAGTTTCTCTGAAAATATACCCATTTCATTCACCACCGCTCAGCCCAAGTATTCATCATATTTTGGGCACATTTTGTTGACAAAAATGTGTTTTCATCAATTTTCGAAGCAATTTCTCCATCATTTGAAGTAGCATCAAAACCCATTATATTCTCAAAAACACCTACAAAGGAAGGCAACATTTCAAAAGTTCTTAGAAACACTTAAAACAATGTATTAGAAAGTATTGAAGACAAATGAATAATTAAAAGAACATGAGCTAAGTTATGTGTAACTATTGTTTTCGGGTCTACTAGTTTTGGTGACCACCACATTCGTAGAGGAACGCCACATTCGCGGCTCAACAAGTCTCTTACATCTGCCTTCGCTGGTTAAGTGACTGTATTAGCAGAGTGTAAAGAGTCAGAACTCACCGTGTTCACGGGTCAAAGGACCACGTTCGTGGAGGTCATCTCCTTCCTCAGAAACTGAAATTTGTTTGGGCTTTTTATCAAACGGTTTGGAGGTACCAGTTTTAAGAATCTTTTTCCCAAAAATGTACCCCCAATTGCAACCCACAATTATGAAACAAGCAACACTCAACACGAAACAATCCTAAACTACCCATAAATCAATATCTACACAAAGATTTTCATAAACTAAATAAAAGGAATTCAAGCAGCATCATCAAACTTTACTTTCCGAAAAATGGAATACAAAGAGACGAGAAAGAACATACCTTTGATGCTGATTCAAAACACAACAACCAGAACTTGGGAGAATAGAACTTTTTGCACTTGTGAAGAGATGATTTTTGAGAGAAAAATTTTGGTTTGTGAATAAAAGAAACGGTTCCCCATTTTACAAAACTTTTGACTTTTTATTTCAACTGTCTGTGTACGCGACATTCTGGCGCATTTGTGCCTTTTAACATTTTAACCTACAACATTTATAGTGAGAGTTGCACATTCGTGCTAAGTCAGTTGACTTTGACCGCTGCATTTGCAGATCCTCATCCGTGTTCGTAGAGAATAACTGATGCTTGAAACCTGTATAATTCTCTCATATTTGTGAGGTTAGGGCATATTTCGTGACTCTCCCAACAAATATTTCTGAGCTTGAGTCCCCATAAAGTGCTCCATGTCCCATTTTGAAAGTGTTTCAACCCCAAACATCAATTCCAATCATATTTTTACTTCCAATCATGTCCAAACAACCACCAAAAACTTTGAAACTATGAGGATTAGTCAAAAATAAAATCCTAATCTAATAGAAAAATAAAAAACACAAGATTAAACTAAAGAATAATTTGTTTTGGAAACCAATGGGATGTTTCCCTTCAAGCGCACAATTTAATTTCCTAGTGCGTCGCCGGTTGCATCACCCTTTATGTTTCCATTTTGAGGTGATGAGCAATCTCCCCAGCTTCAAATCCATGTGTCGTTGAAATTCATGGGTAAAACATGAAAGCATCAAGAGTCTCACTCGATCTCTCAGTTTTGAATAATTTTATTTCTTACGCAACTTCACATCATTCTTTCTTTAATGAGCTTTGGGAAAGAGTGTGAGGTTCACTAGGCCTTTCAAACATCAAACTTTATAATTCTTGGCCTTTAAGTGAGTGACATTCTCAATTCCAAATGAACCAAAGTTTCCATAAATGATATTTTTTGTGAGATCCCGTACTTTTTCTCTAATCGTGCATAATATATGTGGCGTAGTATGGCATGGTTATATGAGGTGTATATGACTTTGTATCATACATTGGAAATTAAGATTGCAAGTAGGTGGCAATATCAAGGAACTAAACTAAAGTTTTAGGTCAAAGGGACCCCTCAAACAAAGTTCATGATAAATGAAATGGCTCGGGTAGAACTTCGCCCGTTTGAAAGGTTTAACTTGTCCCATACCTTGTGGATAAGCCTATGAGTGTAAAACATGCTAAGAATAGTGTGTTATGAGGTATTATAATAGCACAAGGGTCGTATGTTAAGTTTGGAAGTCAAGAAAATTAGTGAAACTAAAGTCGGCAAAAGTTATCCGAGTTTCTCTAATAATATTTTCTTAACTTTGGGTCAAATGTCTTGGATGTTTTCTCCCCAATATACAAAGAGTTAGAAGGCCTATCACCCATTAAATTGAAGGCCTACGAGTCTAGTTTGCAATGCACAAACCCCATATCCAACCGACATCGGAGTAAAAAGTTATGAGGGTTTTACTACGAACTGCCAGGGAAGAATCCGGGTCGGATTTGGGTCAGGTAAAAAATGTGGTATGTCGGCTTACTCAACGTTTTAAGCCATGAAAACATTTCATTTTCCTTCCAAACCAAAAAGAAAGCTTAAGAGAGAGTTCCTATGGAGTACTTGCATGATGAAGGTCAGTTTTTGACGATTTCTACCATTAAAGATTGCCCCCATGCCTAGAAACATGATCTCTACACGTGGCAATCGTTTTCCCCTTCTATTAGCTGCTTTTGGAGCAAGTTTTTGAAGATATAAATTTGTAGTTATTGGTGTTTCTTTAAGGTTTACACTTGGTTAACTAAGGTAATCATCTCAGGACTCTTTTATGATTGTTTTTATGAAGTTTTACGGCCATTTCGTCAAGTTGAGGCCATTTGGCAAATCTGCCGATTTAAGAACAATTATAAATTGTTTATAGGTGTGTACCAGCTGTGTATATATAGTATTTGCGAAGTTTAGGACGTAAGGAACAACTTTCGTGAAGAACCTACGGCCATTCGAGCGTTCATTGAAAAGGTATGTTAAGGCGAAGCTACGTCCCTCATTTTAGCACCACTCCTGGGAAATTCCTAAAACACCGAATGTGATATTTTGCTATTCTCTTGCTAGAAAGACCTCCAGTGAAAGGCATTGGGATCTCAGCTGAATTATTTTCATAAATCTGTTATTTTGATATTTCACTCGTTCGGATAAATAGAGTGTTCGACATCTACATGTCATTTTATCAGTTTCCTTGATTATATGTCCAAACGTATGAATTCGTATTCTTCCTTGGGTGATGTGAATTAAAATGTCACGTGAGACCCTTACTACTTGTGACTAGCCCTCTTTCTCCACCAAGGTTATTATTAAAGAAAAGCTTTAAAGTAGCTCACGACCTTCAAAACTCTCAAATATAATTTAAATGTAAACTATTAGAACACTTGGTTTTTGAAATATTTCTTTTATAAATTATCTAGGAACCAAGTTAGGAACTATGTAAGTGACCTTAAACTTGTTATGAATATCAACAAGGTTAGGTTATCCTTCTAAAATTCGAGTTAACTTTTCAAGCTTATTTGGAAGAACATATCAAGTTCCATGAGATTGTTATATGTTATACGAATATTATGGGGTTATGAGAACAAGACTACAAACGGGCCAAGATTGGCTACATGACAATAGTAACTCATAGGTGTTATAAATCTATGACATGACATGCTATGCATTCTACTCCCGAGCTATAATCGGGAGGTATGGGGCCTATTGCCTATATCTATACGTATGAGACACAAATGGCCACAAGTTGGCGAATATGATGCCGGTTCGCTTCCGAAAAGCACCACCATTGCTAGCATTTGGTTGGGTATGTCATGTATTTGTATCTATATATATATTTATTCACGACATACAATTATACGAGCATACCATCCATATTTAAGTAGTACGGGGCTAAAGGTTAGCCATGGAGATTATTTGGGTTTCAGTTTCAGGTGGTATCTCTAGTACCCTTTTACAGTAAATGTTTATGATTTTACTTTTCGCTTTACATACCAGTACATTTTTATTCATACTGACGTCCCTTTGCTTGGGGACGCTGCTTGTTGTTTTGTGCGAGCAAGTACAGGCAGTGACTCTAATTGACCCACCCTCTAGGATTCAAGTCCAGCTGTGAGTTGGTAAGCTCCATCTTATCCTGGGGCTATCAGAGGATGTTTACTTTTGTTGTACAGTTTGGGTATAGTCGAGGCCTCCTTGTCCCGACAGTGCTTATGTCACTCATAGAGGCTATTGTGGACACAATATTCTGGGTTTTCTTTTTGTATGTTTCAATCTCCAGCCAATAGTTTTGGTATGTATATATATGTGTGTGTGTGTAAGTAGGTATGTTTTCGGTTGTGGCCTCGTCGGCTAGATAGTACATCTTTATTTTTTTTCGGTTTGTCTACCATGTCTGTATGGTTATTTCTTTCAGGTCATGACCTTTAGGTCCAGGCTTCTTTTTTTAGAGGTTGTGCTGTCCAATCTTTTTGCCTCACAAGTTTAGTTTAGCTAGTATGTTTCAGTGGGTAATTCGACGTATTAGGGTATCGAGTGCCAGTTACGCCCCCTATTTCGGGGCGTGACATTTTTGGCATTTTCTTGAAACTTTAGTATCATTCTTTGATATCGACATCTTGGATTTTTATTGGCTTGGTTTGATTGCAAGCACCCAAGATTTCATCCATGTTTATCGTAACCCCTTTTCCTTGAGACTCCATCTCCAACTCGCTATTTTTTACCAGTTTACAAGGATCATTACATCCTCTAATTCCTGTTCTCACATTGGTTTTCCATGTTGGAATTTCAAGCTCAAGTTGGATTATCTCATGGAACTGCCCTAGGTGCAAGTTGTGGAAATTATCGCCCTTTTAAAATATTAGATGTTGTATCTTCTCAGCATGTTCAAGCTTTTTGGCCAAGCTCATGAGCCAAGTTTGATTCACTATGCCATTTTCTTCAAACTCTTTATTTAGAGAGGCCTCGACACAACTTTTCCCCACACGAAGTCTTCCACAAAAAGGCCATGACTCATCAACATAGGGCTTATAACCCCCAAACATTTCTTCTTTACAAGAATTCATAAAACCAAAACAAAAAGAAAGAAAAAATAATCATTGACAAATTGGATATATAAAAAAGTAAACTCTAAATTCTAAACCAATTCAATAGGCCTTATTGCTCTCCAACAACGACACCACTTTTCAATAACACTCAATTATCCGTCATATGAATCAATGAGTAAGAGGTCACTAGTAATATAATAACCCAATGTATGAGGTTGGGGTCGAATCCCACAAGGAACAATGTGTTGGTTATTGAAAAGATAAAGAATTATAAGATATCATTTTTAATCCAAATTAGAAATATACAATTATAATATATAAAGATGATTTTAGTAACAATCATGGATATGGGAAAAATTGTTTGGAAGAAAGGACTCAAAGGGAATTAGTGAATGGAAAGCTAATTAACATTCACAAGATCCATTGCAGCTTAATCTCATGCAAACTCATTCATGGGTAAGATCATATATGTATTGGAGCCTCTATGATTCACCAGAATGTAAGTAAATATTTCTTACCCAGTTCTCCTGAATCTAGTTAAGTAGCAATTACAATTAGTCCAATTCTATGCATTGCAGCGATTCACTATCGCATGTTATCATCCAATATATGAGTTGTTACACCTCAATTACACCAATTAATAATTCCAAATCTCAATTTACTATTTATAGCTCAATCAAAGTAAATGGGCAAGTCAAAGGAGTAACCAAATCCATTAGGAGAGCAATTTAATGAAATTGATTAGATAATCAAAATCCCATTTTATTAAATGAGAAGCATTCAATCAATTACAAAATCTAAAGATGTCAACCAACATAAATAAAACCTAAAATCTCCAATAATCAATTAGACCTACAATTCAAGAAATACAAATCAATAAAATAAAGTGAAAATAATTACAAAGGAGTATTCAGTCTTCAATCAAAATGGTGAATTGTGAGGAAACTTCTTATCTAAGCCTAAACACCAAGCTAGAATTCTAAATATCTTGATGGAATTAATAATCAATCACCATGGTTGTGCAAGAGTGTGTATGGGGTTTTGGAATCCAAATAGTGAACTTCCAAAATTTCTAAGTACCCCTACAAATCAACTCTCTGCATTTGTGGAGAATGGCCCGCATTCACAGGACTACATTGACTGGATTGGTGCATTCACGAGCTAGTGGGGCACGTTCGTAGTCAGCCTTTGCTTTCCTCACCATGTTAGTGGCTGTATTTTACAACACTTGTGGAACTTTGTTGACCCAATCTCCAAATTAACGCGTCAGTTGACTACATTTGTATAGAATTTTGTTTTACATATTTAAATTTTCAGTTATATTTCCTAATTTGCCTTGATTTCACTTGTTTTTCTTCTTAAATCCAACAAATTTCATCAACACTTCTTATAGTCCTTGAGTACCTAAAATAATCACATTTAAATTGATATTAGATTTAATCTAAACTTTAACAACGTAAAATTATAAGAAAAGAGATACAAATGAGTCAAAAATCAAAGACTCATTACTAAGCGAATCAACATTGGGATGAAGAAGCAAAACAAAGAAGTGACAAAAAATGGAGTAGAATAAAGTACGACTATGTTCCAAAGTATTGAAAGACATTCATGATTAATGACATGATGAACAACACTGCTACATGGAACACCCAAGATGTATCCAAATAAAGACAAGGAGGATCAATGTAATGACCTGCTAGGTCATTTACTTTTATCGGTATATTTTTATCGTTTAGAATTTTCCTACAGTGATTCCAAGTGATTTATGACTTGTTGGGACTGACACTTTGGTCACCTTGTTGTTTGGTTGGTTTTTATGCAAGTTTATGTATATTTTGGAACTTTTGAAGTTTAAACAGTTAACTTCGTCCCAACTCCAGGTAGATGACCTCATAATGCAATTCAAAAGGTTTCATTACCTCTGGACGTCGAGTTTTCTTTCAATAGACCTTTATCTTGGTTCTCAAGGTTTTTAGACTCATTTTGAGTAACTTTTTGGCTTCTGGACAAAATGGAGTCTTGGATGTTGGATCCACTTTTTTCGAGACAACCTACGATTGAAGTTTCAAGTTGTTCATTACATTTGAAGAGTTTAATGTGGTGGAAGTAGAATAGTTTGTTTGTGTGCATGAGTTTCTGAACAAATCCCTTGCACCTGATTAGAATCTTTTGGGACTTAGTAAATTTTGGCTGGTGGTTGTGCTTGTGTAGGTGCATAAGCATCCTTAAACTGCTTCAACGGTTGATGCTTTTGCGACCTTGACCCACTTTAGAAGTTTACATTTATGGCCTTTACCCACTTTAACGGATGACACTTTTTCAGCCTTGACCTACTCTAGTGATGGTCACTTAAGAAGCCAATGGACCGGTTTAGCAGGGGTCGTCTGCGTGGCCTTAGAAACTTTAGCGACCTTGGCCCGCTTTAGTGGTTGCTACTTAAGCATCCAACAAATTGCTTTTGTGGTCATCGCTAGTAATTTTAAATCCATTTTCAGCTTTTATTTCATTGCGTTCTCCTTCATTGTGAGACCGTGTGTAACACTTCAAAAGTGTAAAAGTCAGTTGAAGTTAAAAAGTTACAGAAAACTGGTGGAAAGGTTTTTGGTGCAGGGGTTGACGGAAGGACTTATTACCCATAAAGTTATACACTGACCGTAGACACATCGAAGGATCAAACTTCATAAAGTTGAATATTTGGGTTTGATAGGACGAGTGAGATTCACGAGCCGTGGCTGGTTCTATAGACTGTGATTGGGATTGTAAACCATGCCACTGGACATTAGGAATTTTTTCTAAGGGAAGTTAGATATAAGGTTTGTACAACCCATGAAAGGTTCGATGGATCGTTGATCCTATCGTGGAAAGAGGGATCAGAAACTTAGAGTTTAGGGCTTTGACAGGAAGATATGGTCCATGAACCATTGAAGGGTTTACGACCTGTGGAGGGTGGTCATAGACTTTACTTTAGAAATTCGGATTTATACCCTTTGGCTTCTATGGATGACTTTGTGGAGAGTAGAAGGGTTCACGGTCCATTGACGGTGCCTATGAAGAGTGATTCAACAATTTTAGTGAGAGGTAGTTGGGTCTTTTCCTACTCTTTTTATTCATATACTACGTCATTTAAGCCTATTTCTATGACTATAACCATTTATCTAAGACCCTAACCTTCCCATTCACTCTTATTCTCTCAGACTCCAAATTCCCTCTCAAGTATTCCTCTCCAAGAAAGCCAGGGCTTTAATGATTCAAGTCTCCATTAAAGATTTTGAATTAGGGCTTCAATAAGGCATGTGGGAAATTCATTAATGAGTTTCTTCATCCATTGAGTCCCAAAGAAACCTCAATTTGTACTTTATGATTCTTGCCCAATTCTAAAGTTTTTATGATTCTCTCATGGGTTCAATTGATTTCAAGTTTATTCTTCATGAATGATCTTATTATACATTATTTGATCATATTTCAATGTTTTCAATGCTATTTCCAATAACCCCTGCTATGCAAGTATTTATGATATAATTCAAGATATTTTGATATGCATATATTATGATATGACATTTTTTATAAATCAAGGGTGCTTTCGAATAACATATCAATCATTTTTGTAAAAATATGAGGTTTCTAATTGAAGTACCTCCAATATGAATGAATGAAATTATTTACATACATCCAAATAAAGTACTTCTTATTATGGAAAGACTGTCATGATTTAGATGCTTATGATTAAAGTGTCTTAGGAATATGTTATAAAATCATGATTTTAAAAAGGTTATTTGATGAGTGGTGGATTTGCATTCATTTGAGGCTCTTTTCTTGTGATTTTCTGGCACTCAAGTAGATAAAGAGGATAATTATACTTTGAATTGTGTTGTTTTAGGTGTTTTGATGTTGTGAATAAAAACAATGAATAAATATGGAGTAGAAGCTAAAAAAGAGAAAAACCTGGCAAAAAACAAGTCCTAAGTCTTGCACATGCGGAAGACTATTCGCTTAAGTGAACTAGTCATCAAAGTCAACTATCCAATTAAACGATGACATGGGGTTTTCTTATGCAAACTGGCCCAAAAAGGTTGAGGTCGCTTAAAGGAACTCTTATTTGCTTTTGCAAAGTTTGCATTTGCAAACCTTCGGTCGCTTTTGCGGAGCATGCCTTTTTTGACAGGGCAGAATGAGAAATTCTCAAGCATTGGACCCAAAATTTAGAAAATAGGGTTAGAGTGGAACATGATTCATCATCCAAGAATTGTGAGGGAGAGAAAATTGTAGAGAGAAAAAACGTGTCAAAAAGTAGTTCTTACATTGTTCTTGATCTTAGGGTTGAGATATTGAGGGCAAGTTGTCTCACATTTCACTTGTGGATTTGAAGATTGTGTTTTAATCTTAGTAAATCACTTTTACCTTTCTTTATTTCCTTGTTCTTAATTACTGGAAATGTGGGTGTAATTCTTGTGTGAAATTGAGGCTTTTGTTCTAGAAATAGACAAAGCTATTTGGGTATTTGATTGATTCCTCTATTACTTTTGTAATTTCTTGTACCATATTTTATTTCATTAAATAGGTTTAATCTAGTTTTCATGCTTGAAATTATGGGTTAAGAGTGCACACTCAATCTTAGCTTCCGATCTTTGTGGGTTGGTTGAAAATAGAATGCGTGAACTGTAGAATTAGATTGATAATTGCATTTTAACTTTGAATCTTAAATTTGATACTAAAAGAATAAAGTTTAGGGTTTCATTGTTGGGTGCAAGGCTTGCTCGAAAGAGAGGTCCAAGTTAACGCATTGGTTTGTTTATTTTGGCATATAGATGAGACCAAAAGGAGATTCTATACATAAATACTTTGAGATCGAAAGATGATTAGCGTAATTAAAGATGACGTAGCCTACCTAATATTGATTGATCTTTGATTGAATTGCAATGGATCGTTGAGTGTTAATGCAATCTTCAGTTTTCCCAATTCCTACACATCCATTGCTTAATATTTTGTTGGCCTACGTTAGAAGTGTAGTTACAAAAATTTCCTTCTATTTGAAAATCTTGTACCTATAGATCTAGATTCAAACTAGTATCTAGTTAACCTTTATCTTTTAGATTGTTGGTAAATTGTTCCTTGTGTATTCAACCATGACTCTTAGTTGGGTAATTTTATTGAAAACTGATCACTCTTTTGATCGATTTCGAACACTAATTTGAGCGTTATAAAAAATGGCACCGATGTCGGGGTGCAACTAGGTGTATTGAATTTGATTTAGGATTTCTAGTTTACTTGTGTAACACCTCAGATTCTAGAAGGGGAAAATTTCAGTTTTTTCACAGACCTGTTGCCAACACAAATAACACCACCCACGGATCGTAAGTGGGACGATGGTCCGTTGGTGATGGCGTGGGTGGCGAGTTAGAATCATTCCAAAATGTCAAGTTCTAGTACTTTTTTTGATGGTTCACCAAGACGGTCTGTCATTCAATTCTTGAGTCGTAGATAGGTCTCCTAGGTCAATCCCAGACTTAGAGAGATTTTTTAGGTCAAAAGTTGAGACCCATAGGCAAGAACCATGGCCCATCAATGGAACCACGGTCCATCGGTGGGTCCCATCAGTCAAGGTCCAATGATCATGGTCTTTCAACCCATCGATGACTGACCAAGATCATGTGTTCTAGATATTGATGATTGAAAGTGGGGTTTGAACTTTGAAAGGTGAATTATGGAATTATGCATCTTCTTATGGAATTGATGAGGTATGATGAAAGTTGCTTTGAGAGTAAAAGCATCTATGTTGTTGTTGTGGTTGATTGTTGTAAAAGGATTGCTCACATAACTACCTAATGCATGAATGTGAAAGTTTTTCTCACATAAAATATTCTAAGGTTGAACGGTCTTCTCACCTAAAATGAATAAAAGTTAAAAAGCTATTCTAATAAAACCTAGCTTGGATTGGTTACTCAATTGTACCTTTCCATCAATTGAATATGACTTAGCTTGGATTGGCAAGATGATGTGCCCTTCCATGGATAATAAAGACAAGTTAAGAGAATGACTATTCCGTGGGGTTTACACTTAACACCGAGAGGATATTGAGATAAGATTTGATTCGTGGTATGTGATGGTTGTATGCTTTTCGTCTTATCTATGCATGCATGTATATTACTTTATGGTATTATTTTTACAATGCATGTTATGGGAAAGCATAGAGAAGCATATGAAATGATATCTTGTTGATAATCTCACGCTATGGACCTGTTATGTGACTTATGTCTTTCAAGTTGTAGCGTTCACTGTGTTTGTGATTGTGCATGATTGTTTATGATTGTTGGTTGGCTCGGGTACCATGTTCGGTTTAGGATATTACCATGGTTGTCTCAGACACCATGCATGGTATATAGTAATAGTTGGCTCGAGCATCACGCCTGGTATGGGGATATCCATATATGGTTGTCTCGGGCACCATGTTGGTACACTAAAAATTGAGTTTGGGTTCCATGAGAGGACAATGTATGTGTTTATGGTTTTATGAGTGAATCAAGTATGTGGTTATGGTTTAATAAGAGGATTGGGTATTATATTTATGATCACGTGGGACATGCATTTTGGTATTTGTTGTTTCATGATGTTTGACTGGGAGTCTATATGAATTGATAATTGATTATGTGTTGTTTTTTGTAACGGTATTGTGCTAAATTACTTACATTCATATCTTGGACTAGCCATGTGATCTTATTACATCTTGTTCTTTCCTTATTGAGTACAAAGCATCTTCAGAGACCTCAGTTAATGGAAATGTGATTTCAAATTCAAGGGTGAGCTATTCTTCGAGGCTTCGTGGATTCCTTTGCTACTCTTGTCAATATTTTTCAGACTAAGACATTCTTAGACTATGGATTACCATTTTAAACTTTGGAGTTGCATCCTCTTTTTTAGATGTTAGAGTTTTGGTACCATGACTTTCAATTCTTAGGGGTGTATTTCTACAAATGTTTTTACTATTTATTGAGTTTATGGAAACTCAATACTTAGTTTCTTAAAACTGTTTTTCTTACTTTTATATGATAAACTTGTTTTAATCAAATGGAGTGTTCAAATTAGATTGGGTTAGTTGAAGGTTCTCCGACCAGGTGGTTTCGTGTAGCTGCCACTAACAATGGTATGGGTCTTCAGAAACTTGGCATTAGAGACCTAGCTGGTTCATTTATCTCATCATACCAATGCGAGTCTAGTAAAGTTATGAGAAATGGTACAGATATATGTGTACTTTTACTTAAGAGGGTACAAGAATACATGAACATTTTCTCTTCTCTTTTCCTTCATACTATAACTTGATTTCAATTGGTATTTGGTGATCCAAATTGGTATCTAACCTCTTCCACTCTTATGTTCATAGATGGTTGATACCATTGAGATGAATTCTTACCCTTATATGAGTTCTCCTTCAATAACAATCATCACTCTAGCATTGCATGACACCATTTGAGGCACCATATGAGAGGGGATGCAGATCACCCATAGGGTAGTTTGAGGCTGGTGACGTGAAATCTCAGGGTGTTACTTGGTTATGGAGGCTCAGGAAAAGGTGAGGTCAATTTAGGCTTAATTGTTGGTAGCCCAAAGTAGGTAGAAGGAATATGTGGATCGCAAGGTAATGAACATGACATTTGAGGCTGGAAATCAAGTTCTTTTGTAAGTGTTACCTATGAAGGGTGTCATTAGGTTTGGTAAGAAGGGTAAGCTCATCCCTTGCTAAATGAAAATGGTTCAATCAAAATTAATACAATTTCTTACATGCTTCCCAACTGACCTCTAACAAATAAATTTTAAGTCATTATCTTTTAAGTTAATAACTAACTTAATGAGAAAATGATTTGTTTTTATGAATTTTCTTACTATCAAACTTAATTAGAAAAGAAATATACTGAAAATTTTATGTGGAGCGGATCTATGTGGGGCGGGGCAGGGTGGAGCAAGTTAAAAATGATTAAATATATCCCCAATGAACTAATATATCAATGGGCTCTAAGGAGTTTTGACACCTTTACCAACATGACATGCTTAAGTATGCCACACATCAAACCACCAATCATCTACTTGATACAGAAGGGGCTGCATGTTAGGCTTGTGTTGAATGAAAATTTATAGTTTACTGTATTCATCGTCTTATTTGATGAGGCATAATGTATTGTAAAAGTCTATTTTTGACTAAGTTTATCTAAGTTTTTAATAATCTATTTTAGTCCCTTTAGTTTTAGTAAGAGAACTTTCATAATTATTTTTAGTACTTATAGATAAGTGGCTTAATTTTTCATAAGATCCTATTTTCTACTATGAAGGTGACACGTGTATCTCGATCATTTTAAGTGTCAGTCCCTATATCCCACCCCTTTATTACTTCTCAAGTTACTAGAAAAGTTCTCTACTTTTGAAGTCCCTTGAGGAAAAGGCCTAGCTGAAAGAGGATGGATTTTCATAGAAGTCTATTAAAAATGAAAATTACACCCCTGAACTATGATACATGATACGTCAATTTCATCTGTTATACTTTAAGATTATATATAATCTTATTGTCTTACTATCGGGTTGTATATACCCTTATTAATTTATGTTTTTACCCACAATTAATAAATCCACCCATCTTCCACAATTTATCCTACCCATAGTCCCTCTACAATGCATGAGCCTATTCCCGGGTTTCACTGGTCTCCCAAACGCTAATCTTCTCTGATGCGTGATTCTGTTGCGGCATCTCTCATGTCTTCGATGTCTAATTTCATTGCAGTAACTTGCCGGTCTCCGATGTGTGAATCAATTACGACATTTCACAAGTCTTTCATGTGTGCCCCGTGCCTCCATATCAGTCCCCGATGAGGAATCTATGCCGCTATGTTAGGCTACAATGTAATGCAAATCTGTTCCCGAATCGGACAAGGACAAAAACATTATCGAGTACCAAGAAATTCACAAATTTCAGTACCTGAGATTATGAAAAAGAGATCTATGTCAAATCAGATAAAAACATAAAGTACTAGAGGTTGATACTAGTGGCAATAAAGAAGGTAGATCTAAAATATTCCCCAATCCAAACTAACAATAGAAAATCATAGAACTAGGAGAATTCACTCGTTGTGCAATTTGTTAGGGAGGAAGAAAAAGTGTTTTAATCCAGGTCATGGGTGGGTTGAGTTGTGGAAAATTGGTGGTTTTGATTTTAATTTTGGGTAGTATTTTTTAATGATGCCATGTGTCTCTCCGTCTGTCATAAGGATATACACAGCCCAAAGGTAACACAGTAAGGTTATATACAACCTTAAAGTGTAACGGAGAGCAATGACATACTATTTTTCATAGTTCAGGGGTAGAGTTGTCCTTTTTCCAAAGTCTATTTGTGACAAAGATATCTTAATTTTTACTAATATAATCTGTTTTAGTCTCTTAAGTTTTACGTAAGTGAATTGTTGTATTTTTGCTAGTCCTTGTAGACAGTTAGCTTACATTGCCATTATACACTATTTTCTGTAATGAAGGAAACATGTATCTCTCATTCATTATAAGTTTAGTCCCTATATACATTGGTGAATTCAATGCAAACGCTATGCAAAATTTTATCAGAAATCTTTATCTCTCAATGTTTCTTTCGTTCCCCATCTCCCTTGTGTGAATTGAGTAACAAGAGTTCACTCATGTTACAAATGTTATCAGAGCAACAAGTTACTCCATTGCTAACAATGACTTCCTCGCCGGAGTTACAGATCATACAAGACGATGTAAGAGCTGTTATAAGCTAACTCTCTATTCTCATCGAGGATGCCAAGAAATGATTTAAAACTAGGTAAACGAATCAAGTCCAGTTCCAAAATAAACTCACTAAAATGTGATGAACTAATAGAAAACTAAGAGTTGGTTACCTCAAGATTGGGGCTAATTGTGATACCTCATTCTCCAACATTATTTCTGAGTCAACTCCCCATGTAATGTTGTAGGGAACTTAGGGATATTGTAGAAGGTATGAGACATGTGAGCTTTACAGACCCTTTATCGTGATCTTTATCCAATGCACCATTGAAAAAGCTTCACTTTAGTGTTATCATATCTGTCCAAGGTAGTAAACAAATTTTCATCAATCGCCATGTGCCTTGTGCACGTGATATCAACATACCATTTACATTGATCAACATGTGATGTGTGCGAGGCAATGAAATCCTCCTACTCTGATTGAAACGACCCCAAAAATGCCCGAAAATGTGCTTCGGAAACACCTATAATTGTAATTTCCATATATCTCAAAATCCGTGCATGATTTCGGAAATCCGACTTCATATTCTTGTTTAGGGGGTCAAATTGAGTGGGGAATGGGTCTAA
>JAJOOR010014037.1:0-28499 GCA_036250505.1 Solanum acaule | reverse complement strand
ATTAGAGGTTTGTACATGTGACAACCAATTCTGGGGTTATGTTGAGTTTATCTAAAGACTTCCGCTTATCTTTCTATCTTATTCTTGTTTTATTAATTCCGTAACGTCGGGTTTTTGGGTGTTAGGCTGACGTGTCCGGTGGGGTTTGGGCACGTGCCATCACATCCGGTTTTGGGGTGTGACAAAATATATTAAATTTTACATTTACAATAGAAGTAATATGTACTAACAAGAATGTTATTGCAGATTACATCTCAAGACAAAGCTACTCAAACTGAAAAAGAAAGTACAATAAAAGAAATGCTCAAAGCTATGACCCTACTTTATACAAAAGTAGATAACATAGACAAAGACCTACAAAAAATAAATAGTCAGCAACATGACTATAAAGATGCGGAGCTAAGTGGATCAGAAGACACTAAAAATCTAGAGCTACAAGGTGACGTTGGGAAACACCTAAAAACCCATAATGACTTGTTACATGCAGCTACAGGAAGCACATCTGCAACAAAGGAAGAAAAGAAAACCAGATATGTTAATACCAATATGCACAAATTATTCGAAAAACCATTCATACCAAAAAGTCAAAAAGACCCATTATTCATACCACCTCAACTAAACACATATAAAGAAAGTCTAGGACAAAACAAAAAGACTTATAACCATATAACCAGAGCTTATATAGAAAATATCCACAAAATACAAACTTTTCTAAACCAAAATCCAAGGCCCAAAAATACCAAAATCCCCCATGAAGATTATATTACACAAAATCTATAGGGATATAATAAGCTGATTGCATAACCAGGAACAAATACCAATCTAGTAGGAACTTGCTACAATTATGGACTATTAAGTACAGTAAATACCCAAATAGGAGATGAGATATCGACAATACCAGAACTACACAAGGCATTTATGCATTATAAAAGAATGACTAAAGGAACACTTTTTTATATAAAGTTCTATTCAGCACCAGCAGAGATATTGTATGACGAAATTAAACCTATCATACAAGTTATTAAAATCAGATCAACCATAGAAATGATAATACCAGAAAAAATAGAAGAACAAGACGAGATACAAAAGATAGAGATACCAGAATTCTATGCAAGAAAGCGGATTATTGGAATAGCTACTATTTTGAACGAGTTAACAACTAATTATTTAAATAGAAATTTAGTATGGAGCTTTTATGCAAGAGAACAGACTATGATATATTCAAATTCAAGGGAAATTAGAGAAGCAAATATGGAGGAAATACGACAATGGATATTAAGCCTATTAAAACCAAAACTGTAGCCAACTACAAGAGCAATACGAAAGAATTTTATTTCACCAGAGATAATGACAAAATATTGTAAGACTATTGGACACAGATACCCAAATCATCAATGCTCAAAGTGCTATGGAGAAGATACGGTAATTCCAGATGTCCAGCTAGAATAAAAGCCGACAACGACAAGATAAAAAGCAGAAGATACCCGACAAGATAAAAAGAAAAGCAACATCAAAAGATGTAAAAAGTTGTTTAACTTATTGTATGTAATTATTAAAGTGTAGTGGACAGATGTAAAGTAGTATAGTGTGAATTATTAAATTAGTGACAGATGTAAAGTAGTATATTATTAAATTAGTAACAAATGTAAAGTAGGAATAGAGAAGTTTACATCTCTGTTAGTATAAATAGCGAAGCCATTAGGCAATCTAGGGCAAGACTTTCTCGACGGAAAGCAAGCCTCTTTGTAAACAAAAATACTCAATAAAATATCAAGTTTCCAATCTATGCTATGGATCAAAATATACCAAATATCACACAGGGATATCTATTTACGATTATGCATAGCTAAATCCTTTGATTCCTGAATATCATAGCATGATTAAATAAGTTTATATTAGTTGTTATATACTAGAATTATTTCAAGCATGTTTCCTAGTTTGTTGACATGAGGAAAAAAGGGAAAACTTCCAGAACTATGTCATCCTAAAGTTGAAACCATAGGCAGGGAAGCCGTTAGGGGAGTAAACAAAGTTGAGGCGCTATTTAGGAAGAAACTACCTTTGAAAGTACGATGTTAATAGTGACATGGAAACAAGGTTGAAGATAATCTAGTTTATAGTGATCTAATATAGACAATATTTATTGTGCATATGATATGAGGGAATTATTGATTAAACAGCAAAACATAAACATGACTACTTATCTACATGATGAAATGTTACTAAATTATAAAACACTGATTTTATATACTCTTAAAGACATAGAAATTATCGAATTAAGGAAAATAATATGGGAAAAAATATTTGACTACGAAGAACTAGAACTAGCAACTCAAACCTGGTATGAAATAGATGAAATATACACAGAACTAGAACAAATTAATATGAGTGACTTAGAATTAGAATATTCAGATTAATGATAAATTACGAATACTTCCAATATTGGCAGGCAACTACTGAAAACATCATCTTATCAGGAGATCTAATAAAAGAAAATATAGAAACATATCAAAGAACTCAAGATATACAATATATATAATATATTTTAGAAAATATAAAAGAAATTATTAGACTAATTCCTTTAAGAAAAGAATATTATGACAAAACTTTTAATGTCTAAAAGTGTACTCACAAAATTGTTCTTGTCTAGTGTAGCCTTGAGGGATGCCTAGGTGTGTTTGAAGAGCTTGTATAATAACTGACTTAGGTGTGTCTTAGGGTAACTTTAGATAGAGATCTTAGGGTGGTGAAATGACTTACTTGACGAATGTGCTTATGTGTTGTATATTGGTACTAGTTGAGCATGATTACTTGTAATGTGAAGCATGTTGAATGGTGAGTTCCCTTTTTGTGATCTAAATGTGGCACCCTTGGTGTGGGTGATGGTATGGGACGCTACTCATACATTGCACAAGGTGTAGCATGAAGGTTACTTGAGGTGGAGGCTAAAGGTAAAGGTGAAAGGTTATATGTGGTTTTGAATAAATGTGAGTTGGGTGACCTTATATGTTGGTTGTGACTTATATTAGTCCTCTTGTGATTAATGTTCATGAAGTTTTTCAAAAATGGCATACAAGCATGACTTTCAACAAAATGCCATTTTTAGCATGTTTTTGCATGGTCATCATACTTTGTACATTTTGTGTGCTAATCCATATTTCTTCTATTTTCTACAAAGTGTAGGTTCCGGCAAGTGATAGCATTCTCTAGTGAAGCTTGGGATTAGAGTTCTCTCAAGACCTATTTTGGTATGTCCTCATATGTCGAGGACAAGGATTTCTAGTGTTCCTAGTTTCTTTATGTTTTAAGACTTTTGTCTAAGTTTTCGATTGTAAAGGGCCATGTCCCTATCTTGTTAAAGTTTGTCTTAAGATGGCCATGTGAGACTTAGTATTTCCACTGCTTTATAAATGAGACTTTTTAATAGTTTGGTTTTAAATAAGTTTTAATTCCGCACTATTTTTATTACCTATGCAATGAATGAATGCTATGAGGCTTGTATAGGACCTCTTTGGGGTCGAGTACGTTGGTAACGACTAGGGGGTGCTCTCGGGTCGTGACAGTACTTGGTCATTGAATCCAGTTTAACTTTTCAGTATTTTCATTCTTGCTCAGATTATATCATTGCTCAGTTATGCTTTGTTTCAACTTATGTATTTTGTTAATCTTTTATTTATATCATTCATGCTTGGTACATTCCAAGTACTGACACATACTCTGCGCTACATCCTTTCATGATGTAGGTTCAGGTACTCAGCATCCACATCACGCTTAGATAAACTTTTTCTTCGTATTCAATAGCTTTAGTGGTGAGTCCTCATACTTCGAGGACAATAGACATGTTTTTCATACTTAGTAGTTTATTCAGTTTTCAGTTTCTTTTAGGGTTAGCTTAGGGGAATGTTCCAACAATACTATTCAATTAGAGTCTTTTTCAAACATCGTAAATACAGCTTTAGGTTTTTTTTGTTGTTCAGTATCACTAAAACTCTTAGTATGTGTTTTATATTCATACTAGTTGGGTATTCCCCACTTTCAGTTATCTATTGATTTAGATTCTGAATAGTACTTTTTTGATTCAGTGACTTTATAGTATGGTTACGATACACCAGAGACACAGTTAGCTTGGGGTCACTCGTAATCTTAGGTCCCGTGTTACGTCAAGGCAGTAGCCTTGGGGTCTGACAAACTTGGTATCAGAGCATTACGTTCAAGAGTCCTAGAATGTCTGAAAGCCGCACAAAGTAGAGTCTCTTTCATGGATGTGAATTGCACCACATTAGCACCCCCAAGGCAATGGGGCATCAGTACAAAATATTGTACACAGTATGACAGGCTATAGACTAAATGAGCAAGTATCATAATATATCCAAAGCAATCAGGTAAGGAAATCAAATATAGATAAGCATGCCAACCCACTACTGAATCTAATAAAATACAATAATGATCAAACATCAACCTAATCAAGCCCCCATATGCCCGGTAGGTACAAATAACATACCACCTACTTAGGCCCCCATAAGACTAGAAGGTGTCAAATCAATATACATAACCTTATCGGTAGCCCCTTGTCTTTATAAGAAGTCACATAGCCCTTTTTCGTAACAACTCCGTAGGCAGCGCATAGCCCTTTTAGGCAACATTATAGCTCTGTGGGCTGCACGTAGCCCTCTTTTGCATCACATAGCCCTATAGGCAATAAAAAGCCCTCTTTGGCGTCAAAACAACTCCGTAGGCAACACATAACACTCTTTGGCATCAATATAGCCCCGTGGGCAACACATATCCCTCTTTGGCAATAACATAGTCCTATTAGACAACATCATAGCCCCCATAGGCAGTTCATAGCTCGACAGCTAACCACAATAGCCCTAAGGGTGACAACAAACAATTAAATAGGCTGAAGTCGAGCAATTTAGCTATAAACAATATATATGAATAATGTCCAAGTCGTTCCTAACTTAGGGTTCTTCTGAACGGATTATGAGTCCCTAAAATGAGGGTTTGTAACCACTCAATCAGCCAACAAGCTCTACGAAAACATGCCGAACGAAAGGAAAAGCCTTAACATACCTTTTCAATGAACGCTCGAAAGACCTTAGTTTCTTCACGAAAGTTGTTCCTTATGTCATAAGCTTTGCAAACACTATATATAAATAACCGGTACACACCTATAAACAATTCATAATTAAACTTAAATCGGCAGATTTTCCATATTGCCCCAACTTGTCGAAACATCCGTAGAAATTCATAAAAGCAATCATAAAAGAGTCCCGAGATGATTACCTTAGTTAACCAAGTTTAAAACTTGAAGAAACAACAATAACTAGAAATTTATATCTTAAAAAACTAGCTCCAAACGTAGCTAATAGAAGGGAAAAACGATTGCCATGTGTAGGGATTACGTTTCTAGGCACGGGGGCAATGTTTAATGGTCGAAATCATCAAAACCTAACCTTCATCATACTTGAACTCCATAGGAACCCTCTCTTAAGCTTTCTCTCTGGTTTGGAACTGAAATGGAATGTTTTCATGGCTTAAAATGTTAGATAAGCCGACATACCAGATTTTTGACCCGACCCAAATCCGACCCAGATTCTGCCCCGGCAGTCCCTAGTAAAACCCTTATAACCTTTTACTCTGATGTCAGTTTTATACAGGGTTTTATGCAAACTAGACTCGTAGGCCTTCGATTTAATGGGTAATAGGCCTTCTAACTCTTTATATATTGGGAGAAAACATCCAATACATTTGACCCAAATTTCAAAGAAATCTTTAAAAAGGAACTTACGATAACTTTCGTGAACTTTTATTTTACCACTTACTTAACTTCAAAACTTGAGATACAACCCTTGAACACTTAAAATATGACATACCACATCAGTTTTAATTTATTACTCACCCTCTTTGTCTTTCCACGAATGTACGAATTAATTTAGACGTTTAGAAAAGTCGGGGTGTTACATGTAGTTTAGCGTTTATAAAAAATGGTGTCGTTGTCGAGGAGTGGTGTTATTGTATTCTTTTATTGAAGTTAGTTTTTGATTTTATTGTGTTATAGTTGAACACACTTACTGTTTTTTATTGTTTGTTACCTTTGAACAGGTGACAAAATAAGCGTAAATAGTAGCAATGCCAGCTAGCTGGGCCATAATGATGATATTGGTAATTTGAATGATGTGAATGAGGCCAACGTGAATGACATACACTAGGGTGGTGTTGGAGCAATCAAGATACTATCGGTCGTGGGGAATGCAGTGTTCCATGTAACGAGCACAATGTTGCAACTCTTGCAAATAAAGGGTCTATTTGGTGATTTAGCACATGAAGAGCCCCACGACCACATTAGAAATTTCGTGTAAATTTGTTGCCCTTTTTCATTCAAAAATATATCCCAAAAGTCGGTAAGACTCAAGTTGTTCCCATTTTCACTGATGGGACAAGCTACCAAATGGTTAGTTGATATCCCAAGGGACTCAATCACAACTTGGGATGAATTGACGGAATCATTCTACACAAGTTTCTTTCCTCCTTTGAGGATGATGTCTTTAAGAGATAACATCAAAGATTTTAAACGCTTGGATGGTGAGCCAGTCCACGAGACTTGGATCCAATTTTAGAAATTGCTAGTTCAATGCCCGACTCATGGACTCCCAAACAACGTCTTGCTATTGAATTTCTACCGAAGTCTAGATTAGGTGAACGAGGGAGTGGCTGATCAACTTGTCCAAGGTGGTATTATGAAGCAGCCGTTTGAGATTGCTTTTGTGTTTCTTCATAACATGACCAAGATCAACCGGGCTTGGTATACAAGAGAGGATCGGGTATCGCCCTTGACATTTAGGATGATGAAAGAATAGATTGAAAAGAATCAAGAGAGGGATCAGAACATGGCTAAAATGATGACCCAATTGGATCTCTTCTCAAAGAATGTCATGGATAGTGGTACTAGAGTGGTGAATGTCATTGGTGTCAGTGGGGTGACCCCCGAGGATGTGCATTTTGATGCGCTTTACATTGAGGAAGTGAACTTTCTTGCAAATCAAGATGGTGGTTTTCGTCTGAGTAATCCTACGTCGGGTGGGAATGAAGGTTGGAATAGAGAATGTGATGATGGTTAGAGAGACCATGAAAGGGAATGGTGTGATCGCAATGCGAGTTGGAAGGAAAGAGATGGGACAAGGAGAGATATATACCTCCCCATGAGCGTCAAAAACCCAAGGATCAAAAGGTTGACCCAGAGAATTTCTGCACAGAAGATATGCTCTCACGCATTCTCAACAAAGTGGAAGGATCAAATAACTCTGAATTAGACGGTGACCTCTCACTCCGTTTCCATTAAACAGTTGGAGACACAAATGGGACAAATCTCAACTTATTTGAATCCAAGGCCAAAATGAGGGTTGACTAGTGACACAATGCCAAAACCCAAAAATGAAGTTTGAATTGGTATCTCCATCGTGCAACGACGTTAAATAAGGTGCTTCTTGGGAGGCAACCCATGTTTTTGATGTTTTTAAATTTTTCTTTTGAATAACGGGTGTTGATATTGCATGTTGGAAAGTTGAAAGTGTTGGAAAAGGAGTAGTAGGCGAGCTAAAAGTCTAATCGGCGACATGCCAAATAGGTTGGTGTGCCCGATTTGGACCGTCGTTTGAACCACCCAGCTTGATGGAGGATTCTATAAAACTTGGTGGGCCAAAATCTTAGTCGGTGACTCGCCGAACAGGTCGACGAGCCAGACTTAGACTGCCGTTCAAACCCACAAATTGTTGGGATGTTCTATAAAACTCGGCAAACTGAATTACCACTTGGCGTATCACCGAGTGGGTCGGCAGATGCAACTTATTTCTCCAAATGGCGCATGAACTAAAGAGTTTTTAAGAGGCCAACAGTTTTAAATTCAAAATTCTCTTCGTTTTCTTACTTTTAAAGTTCCATACTCCCACAACCAATATCAGATTTTCTGCATTCTCGTTTTACTTGGGATCTTTGCTCGGGGATGATTTTTGGGAATTCATTGCTTCCTAGCTTTTCAACTTTTGGCATAAAAGGTTGGTTTTCCAAACCCCAAACTGAATAGTCGGTTTAAATCAAATTCTATTGTAGGTTTATGGTTGATATTAGTGTGTTTCTGTGTTTTGTTAATCATATGGTAGTTGGTTTGCCTGTTCTTAAGTGAATTCGTAATAAATTGGTCGTAAATAGTTATTTCCCATGTCTTAACATATTAAATTGTTGGATTGTATTGAAATTATTATGGGTCTAGCAGGGTGAAGTTTGAGTAACCCCGAATTGTGCTAATTGTCTAGTTTTGCCCGATGATAGAGCGGTTGACATCATTCTTAAGGGAAAAAGACGTCAATTGGCTAATTTTTGGCCAAATTGGAGGAAGTCTGAGTACCCCGAGGACATGGGTCATATGGGTGTTGTGTTAATTTCATAATTTGAGTGTTTAATTTTATTTTTTGTGGTCTAAGGGCATGATTTTAAAGTACGAGTCAAAAATCTGGCACGTTGGGCCATTTGGCCAGCTTGGTTAAGCTCTCCAAATGGTTCAGCAGTTCTCCAAATGTTCACTAGATCACCTATTAATTTACTAAATTTTGAGTTTGAGTTTTGTACCTTTAGGCGATACGCCAAGGCTCGCCGAGTTAACCCGATGACTCGCCAAAAGTACTTTCTGATTGCCCTTCTGCGCCAAATTTTCTTGAGATTGTTCTGTAACTTTTGGCGAGCTACTTTTAGTTCACCGAAAGGTGTCGATGATCCACCGAATGGCACTGGACATCACCGACCAGCTTTGAATTTTGAGCATTTTTGTTCTGGAACTTTCGGCGAGCCCGACTCGCTCGCCAAAGTGGTTTAGTGACTCACCAACCGGTTCGACGAGTCTTCCTACACTTTTTACATGCAATTTTTCATAACTTTATCTAACATTTTTCACATTGTTTTTCAGGAATGTCTAGACGAAAAGATGTTGGTAGAGACATACCGCCTCGAAAGTGGGCACGAGAAATTACTATCAATGAGGAAGCGGCTGCTTCCTGGGTAAAATCTACAAAAGTTCCTCCAAAAAGCGGTAAAGGCAAGGGCAAGGCGCCCGTTGAGTTGACACCTGTGGAAGATAACTTCGATAGTGAGGGGGTGTATGCCACACACCTCACTACTTCCGGCAGTGAGAGTCAGTCCGAGGAGGATTTCCGGCCTCTATCTCCGAACTGGAAGATGATCAGTTATTATAGGCCAGGAGAATGGATCTATGCTCCAAATCGATGAATGATCCATTTAGGATCCCAGTGCCTCCTCCTCCTCCTCCTCTTCCAGCTACAACCCCTGCAGTTTAGGGTCCTCCTCCCCGAACTCTCAAAACACTAAAGGCCAAGGGATTGAGGACAATATTAGAAGAGAAAAGGTTGTCTATCAATGGTGTGGTAGACAGACTTCTAGAGGTGTGGAACACTTTTAGGTTCCACAAGTTTGAGGTTTTCACCAAACCTCGATACCATACATTCCTACTTGGGTCCAAGAGTTTTATACGGTGTACGGAGAGCAGGTTCCTAAGGGAAGAAGAAGGCAAGCATTTGTAAGCCCGTTAACTTCGTGGTTGTTCTAGGCAAGAAGTTCAAGTGTAGGTTTTCACATATCAATTAGGTACTTGGGTTCTCAACAAACTTCATGCACGATTACATCGATCGAGTACAAAATAAGACTCTGGATGATCTAAAGGGTTGGTTGGCACCCCTCATCTCTAATGTCACCTCGAGGTGGATTGAGGCTGGTGCCTAGATAGATAAGAAGGACTTGAATGTAGACGTTTGGTATTGATTCGAGTTCATCAGCAGCACCATCATGCCCTCATAGAATGAATCCATCATCCGACACCTGAAGGTTGCTTGTCTTGGGTCCATCATAGCATGGAAGAGGTTGAATTTTAGGTTACTAATTTAGCAGGAGATTGCCATAAGGGTGAAGCAGAGCCAGACCTTACTCACTTTCCCCGTGCTGATTACTGAGTTTTGTAGGTGGTCTTGTCTTCTGAGAGATGAGAAGACGGATGTGGAGCTGACACCCACCTCTTCTACTAACATCCAACGTATTCAGGCTGAGTACATGTGGGATGAGGCCGAAAGGAGGAGGTCAGCACCAGTGGATACATCTCCGGAGGTCAACATTGATATATTGCCTACTAAAGCAATCATGCCCCTTCGGGCCAATGGGCCCTCAGGTACTTCTGGATCCTCTCTCTTTGAGACTGCTAGTACTTCTACTGCACCCCATCCCACTAGTTCTACTGCTGCTGCCTCCAGATCCCCTATCACCCAGGCCATGCTTTACAAGATGGGCAATCTGGAAAAATCTACTGATGTGTGTGCCTCTCGAGTAGAGGCCGCCGTGCCTGGGTTGATAGATCGGGCTATTGGTACCGCCCTAGATCCTATTAGGGTTGAGTTAAAGGATCATAGATTGATGATCGAGGGCCACAAACTGTCGTTGGATGCCCTTACGTTTAGGGATGAGAAGTGTGTGAAGAGCCAAGGGCCTACTGTTGCTGTGATGGCCTCGAAGGCCAATGTTGTTTAGCTACGCAGAGATGTGGATGAGCTGAAGTCCACTAATTTAGTGATGTTGTTTGGGACTGTGGAGATTCTTGAGGTGCCGAGTGCTGTTCCAGCCAGTTTAGAGGTTCCTCCAGCTACTACGACTGGAGTTGATACTAGGGCTGATGATGTAGCTTCTGAGTTCGATGCTGAGACAGATGAGGAGCAACTTGGTGTCAGAGAGGAGGTTGTGTACGATGATTTGGCATACTTAGAGGGGTCATGGTAGATACAACTATGAAGGCCTCTTTGAGAGACATTTCTATGGTGGGCTCCAGTGGATCCAAGGATGCTGATATGTCGGGAATTGATGCCCAAATAGAGGGAGTAACTGATATGCAGACTTCACCCCAAGCCTAGCCTGGATGACTCTTTGCCTCTCTTTCTGTTATATTTGGATTATTTTGATTATTTCTTTGCATTTGTGGACAACTGCTATTTTGTTGGCGGGGTGATGTATTTCCATACCCACTTCTATTGGGGTATTTGTGTTTTGTTAATGTTGTTGCTTTTGGGTTTTATGAATGTTGGATCGGATTTTTGGTTTATATATCTATATCTTGGTTTTTGATCCATGTTAGTCCATTGTTTTGAATTGCAAATGGTTTTGACTTTACTTTAAAAAAAATTACCACCTCTTGTTGTGTGAATGTAGCTGTGCTCTTGCAATTTCGAGTGTCGATTTTGGTCAATAACGATGACTTAAATAGTGCTCTTGTTTGAACAACATCTGTGTGCAAATCCGATGAGGCGAATTGAGTTGCACAAGTCATATGTGAACTTATAGCATCTTATTGTGACTATGTGATTTGTATAGCAGAACTCTTGTGATGACCATTGCACGCTTCCTAAAATGGTTAAGTATTGTTTTGATAATTGTTTTGGATTCCATGTGTGGTGAGATTGACTTGTAATGCATGTTTGTTTTTACCTAGAACTTGCCCCCATTGGTCCGATTGGCTAATGTTAGTGAATGATAGAGATGATCTGAGAAAACTTGTGGAAAGTGAACAAATTTTGTCATTATATGTAACACCCCAAAAACTAGTAGGCTAAACTAGAGCCAAACGTGAGGGTTAGAGTCAAAGAGGTTCAAGGGCCAAGGGAGAGGGCTAAGGCAGTCCACTCACCCTTATACACTTCCCTAGTAACCACGACTCGTGGTAGGGACCACGACACATGGTCTGGTTCGTGGTGGACTAGGCAGTGAGCTCCCCAAAATCTGCCAAAACAAGCTCCTCTTCACAAGACACTTCACCGCTCGTGGTAAAGACCACAGCTCGTGGAGGAGAGTTGGGTGTGTGAGGGTGGAAAGGAGGTGTCAAGCCACTGCCTCAAGGCCCACGAGAGGTAGCACGGCCGTGGAGCTCCTCGTGAAGTTACCTTGGGCTTGTGGGCTAAAGGCACAAGTTGCATAGTCACTGCCTCAAGTCCACAGAGGGGACCACAACTCGTGGACATGACCACAACTCGTGGAGCCACTCCTGGCACCTGAGTAGCTCACTTAAAGTGAGGGGTGTTTTGGGAAATTCTGGTTTAACTCCAGTCAAAGTGAAGTCGTTTGGGGTAAGTTTAGGATCACAATATAAGTCATTTTTAAGTCAAATTCACCTAAATTAAGTCATATTTTCAAAACACCCAAATAATTCCCAAAGTTCATCTCCTCTTCAAAATTCTCTCACTAGAACTTCAAGAAAGAAGAAGAAGGAGGAAGTTGGAGCTCGGGTTCAAGGAGCAAGGATTTCTACTCAAATTCATTGAGTTTCATTGCTAAGGTATTTTAGCTCTTCATCCATTGATAGAATTCATCGATGGAGTCCCTTCAAAACCCCAATTTCAAAGATAGAAATCCCTAATAACTAGGGTTTGATTCCAAAGTCAAGGGTTCCTTTCAAAAATGATTCTAATGTTTTACTTACTTTATATTATGATAGAATTGATGATTTATTATGCTTTTTATGTTGAAATCCCAAAGATCCCATGAAATCCCCATATTCCCAATTATGATCTTGTGATATGGGTGTGTTGATGAAAGAAGGATATTATAACATTATGCTTGTAGTAATTGGGTTATTTGAATTATGTTAATATAAATGTCTAATGTAGTGAATTCTAGATATGTTGATTTGATATGAGCTTTCATCCTTGAAAGGGCAAATTATGATATTATGCATGATTTATGAAGTTTAGTATATGCTTAAAGAACACTTTGAGAGTGAAGTGAATATGATTATGATCTAGTTGTTGTGCTGTTGAAAGGTTATTCTCATATAGACACTTCTGTATGATTTTGATATGATGTGAAAGGTTTTCTCACAATATGATGATTCTAAGGTTGAAAGGCTTTCTCACCTATATAATCTATATGAAGACATGGACGGTGAAAGATTATTCACACGCATGATCTATGAGCTAACTTATGAATTATGTTAGATTGAGTGTCAAGACATTTTTCCATGAATATGAACTTAAGTCAATACTTAATATGTAAACTGTAGGAATTAATGCTTAGCATGAGTGGGTATTGTATATGAGATGGAAGCTTTTACACTAGTTGAGTCCGGCTTCCAATAGGATCCTTCTACGATAGTTGAGTCTGGGTTCCAATGTATGTCTCATGAGATGTAGACCTTCTACCCTAGTTGAGTTCGTGTTTCTAGTAACAATTCCCATAAACTATGTGCCCCCAAAGGTTATTTAGCTAGTGGATCCACCTAAGCTAAGAGTATGGTTCTAGATTAGGCAAGTAGAACAACCCTTTTTGGTGTGAGTAACACCGGATTCCATGTTAAGCTCACATGGTCTATGTCGGTTAAGGCTTATTCTCCATAACAACAAGAACAAGAATATGAGCTATGAACTATGGTTACTGAAGAAGCTTTACTTAGTATGGGTGATATTTATGGGATCTTATTCATACATTTGCACAAGTATGCTTTGAGGGTATTTATGAAATCTTTCTCTTATGATATGATGATCAATGTATTGACTATGCTTATGACTTACGCTTTTCCATTATCTTCACAATGATATTTTAACTTAGTAAATTGTATGAATTCAAATGAAATGTCCCTTTTAGCATTTTTTAAGGTTTTTATGCATGGTATAATACTTAGTGCATTTTTGCACGAACGCCTACTTTTCCTACATTTTCCCACACGTGTAGGGTCCGGTTCTCAAGGCAATCATCGTTGTGGCTAAAGCTTTGATTTTATTATTCTCCTAGCTTGTTCGTGAGTCCTCATGATTCAAGGAAGGATGTTATCTCATTGTAGTTCATTTTTTGTATTTTCTTTTCAGACTATGTTGTATGGGTTGTGTCCCTTTTCACTCCGAATATTGTAATAGGTGGCTATATTGAGACAAGTCTATACTTCCGCATTCCTTTACGAAAATTTTAAGACTTGAAATGTGTTTTACTCTTTATTGTTCTATTCTTATGTTATGATATGCTAAGTGGCTTACATGGAGCCTTTCGGGGTTCTATGTGCCTTGTTACATCTAGGGGGTACCCTGGGTCGTGACATTATACCTCTTTATGAGCACCTTGTGATAGTGTGAACCTATCTTGGTACCATTTGAGCCTATCCTTTTACTTGGAAGAACCTTGAGCACAAGTGACTCCTTTTTCCTTCCTACCTATAATCTTCATGAGGTGTTGGTTGTTATTAATAAATAGCCAACTTAGACCAAAAGCCTAAGTTGGGGTGTGGTGAAAGAGGAGGTAAATCAAGAAGTTTGAGAATATTGAAAGATCTTATTGGAAAAGATCGAACCCCTCCATACCAAAAAAGGTAGAAAAAGTGAGAAGAAGAAAGAAAGATGAAAATGATTGAAAAAGAGAAATGTTGTTGAAATAAAGTGTGTTGAATGAGTAAAAGAAATGGGGTATCCAATAAGTTGTGCTTAAATGAATGGGGTGTGATTTTTGAGAATCCAAAAAGTGTTGTAAGAGAAGGTGAAAGAATGAAATGCAGGCCATGCCTTATGAGGGAATACGTCACTAACCCTAACTGATCATACCAATACCCTCAACCCCTTTACAAGCCTTGAAAGTCTTTTGTGATCTTGAATGAGCTTATTATATTGTTGATTGGAAAATACAGGCAAGCCTATGGGGAAGGATAATGCATGTGTTGGTTTTTGAGAGAGCGAAAGTTGTTTCTTATGCCAAATTCTTAAAGTTGTTAAGCTTTGTGTGAGCATGGAATCGTTTTTTTTTTTTTGTGTGAGGGCATTCTAATACTCTTGTTGAGCTTGAACTAGCATTTGAAGCAAGCATTGAGAACTTGAGTCTAGTTAATGTTGGTTAGTCATAGTTTGAAACTTAGAGTGCACAATTGAACATTGCATGTGTATTTTGATCCCCTTGTGTACATTCATGTTGAGTCTTGAGTAGCACTGTTTGTAGACATCCTTATTGAACTGATTGATCTTCAGTTTTACTTAAGGACAAGCAAATTTTTAAGTTGGGGTTGTTGATGAGTCTGAGATTTCGACTTATTTAGGGCATTGTTTTGATAGTTTATTGTCCTCAAATGCCTAATTTACGCTCCTAACTGATGTTAAAATGTTGATTTGTAGCAAAGAAGGCAAAAGGAGAAAGGCAACGACATTATTGTTGGAAAAGGAGCTAAAAGGATGAAAAAGGCTAAAGATAACAAAAGTGGAGAATCGCCAAAGCGACTAGGCAACTCGCCGAGTGGCACTTCAGCTCGCCTAAAGTTCCAGACGGCCAGCCCTGGGGAGAAACCAATTTGGAGATGGATTTGGACATTCGGTGGACCACCAAATAAATCGGCGACACATTCTGGATCGACTTAAGTCACAGAACCTTGAGGACTTAAAGCTAAGGAAGACCGGTGATGAGATGGAGCAATTGGCACGTCACCGACCTGGTCGGCGATGCTCGACTTACATCGCGTAATGGTCCTTGAAACTGAAATTTGGGAAACCATAAATTGAATTTTAAAAGAGTTCAAAAGGGTCCTGATTTTTGTTGTTGAAGTCCAGTTCTAGTTTTCTTCCATTTTTTGAGAGTTTTCTTAGTATTTTCCATTGGAGAACAACTTTGAAGGGTTTTTCAAGTAGATTCGAAGTGGGTCTTTGATTATTAGCACTTGGGATCATTTTAAAGACTTGGATTGCAATACCCAGATCATGGAGAATGCTTTTGGTATTAATTTCTATCTTTTTATGATGCTTTGCTAAATCCCAATTATTGGGGTGTGATCATGTGATTATTTGCTTAATTAACTTATGGGTACTATTGTTTAATTAATTAAATGTTGTTTTAATGTGGGTTTGATCGATAACTGAGTAGTAATTATCAGTCTTAGTATCTTGTTCATTCATATGTTCTTGCATTTTGGCATAATTGCATGTTCTTGGAACTCAGTTTAGTTAGGTATCAGTTTCTAGTACTTAATGGTAAGGATTGCAGCTCCTTCCCTCCATACTCAGCTTGATTACACTTCATTAGAGGACAAATGATCCCCAGGGGGAGATATTGTAACACCACAGAACCTACCTTAAGCACTAGAGCAGAAAAAGGGGTGAACCAGGAATTTTTGTTGAACCACGGAGCCCTTTACGGGCTATGGATCACCACACAACCTGTGGGAAGGCTCGTGGAGGAAGGACATAACCATCCAGGCTCTGGCATCAGACCACGGAGCCCTTCACGGCCTTGATCTTGATGATGAGCCGTTGTGGCATCCGTGGACCTGAGCCAGCAGACCCCAACCCAAGTGAAGAACCACGGTGGCCTTCACGGGCTGTGGTCCTTCACACGAGCCGTGGTAGGGCTCGTGGTTGGACCCTTCCAGAACCAATAGGCTACCCAACAAACCACGGCCCACTTGACAAGTCGTGGTCCCTTTGATGGTCCATCAGTGGCGCCGTGGTCGGCATCCGTCAGATTTTAAGTTTGGGTCGTTTTTGTCTTTTCCCCTATGCGTTGGGCATTTAAACTACGTTGTTTAACCCCTATACTATGTCATTTTAATCAAATTAAGCCTAGTAATTTATCTAGAACTTAACCAAAATCTTTATTCACCAAAATTCATCGAATCTTAGAGCGAAAATGAGAGGAAGAATTGACTAGCCCCTCAAGAACATGCAGCAGGTTTCCTTCAGTTCCAGCCTCGAAATCGAAGGATTTGTTCGTAGATTTCATCACCATGTATGTGGGATTTCACTAATGGGTTCCTTTCATCCACTAGGTCCCTATAATTCAAAATAGATTCTTAATTGTCCATATCTTGTTTAGACCTAGGGTTTCTAAAACCTTAGATATTGGTTGTGATTTAGCTGTTACAATATTCCTAATCAAATTATCATGTTTTTGTAGAAACGTTGCTTACTTATTTATATGAAACTCAGAACCCTAGTTTGTGTAGATTCTCCTAGTTCATGATTTACACTTGCTAGGTCAGTTAAATAGATAATCATGCTTTAGATTTCGAATATCACATTATCAGTATATAAATGTTGTATTATTAGTTAGCATGTCACTATTTTGAGCTATTCATGATTTCAGTTACATTCAGTCATATACATATTCAGTTGGGAGTAGACTTAGCACCGAGTTGGACTAGGGTTCAGTATACCCTCATAGTCCCAAAACTACGTGCCCCCGTAAAAGTGTAAGTCCCCTTTGTGGGCATCAGATTTAGTGATCACGTCAGTCATGCCTTTATATCTCTGTCAAGGTATATTGGGTCCTCCCGATGGGGCATATATATCGGACTCCACATTTAGCTCACGTGGTTTGATATCAGTTAATAGTAGATCCCACAGCTAGACTCTAGTGCATCTGACCATGTTTTCAGTTTATGCTTCAGTATTCAGTCTCAGTATGTTATGTTCATGATTAGTACTTGGTCATTGCATCCAGTTTAGTTTTTCAGTATGTTTCAGTATTTACATTCTTACTCAGATTATATCATTGCTTAGTTATGTTTTGTTTCAGCTTATGTATTTTTTTCATCTATTATCTATATCTTGCATGCTCAGTACATTCCAAGTACTAACGCATACTCTACGCTACATCCTTTCATGATTTAGGTTTAGGTACTCAGCATCCAGATCATACTTTAATCGACTTTCAGTCTGTATTTAGCAGCTTTAGAGGTGAGTCCTCATACTTCGAGGACAATAGACATGCTTTTCATACTTTGTCTTTTATTCAGTTTTCAGTTTTTTTTAGGGTTAGCTGAAGGGCATGTCCCAGCAACTCAATTAGTAGTAGTCTTTTTTAGACATAGTTGATGCAACCTTAATTTTTCTAAGGCTTCTTATATTCAGACTAGTTGGGTATTCTCCACTTTTAGCTATCTATTAATTTATCTTCCGCATAGTACTTGTTTTATTCAGTGATTTTATAGTATGCCTACGATATGACAGAGACAGGGTGTCACTCGTGATCTTAGGTCCTTTGTTACGTCAAGGGGATAGCCTCGGGGAGTGACATAAAATATAATAATTAGATTAATATATATCATATAAAGATAAAGTATTTTCAATGTAATAAATATATGAGAGATAAAAAAAGCGGATCATGTTCAATTCCTTTGATTTACCATACATCTCTTCTTTTATTTTTATATTTTTTTTTATTTGTTTCGAAATATCCTTTAAAATTACTTAAGAGTGTATATTGATAATTAATATTGTCATGACCCAGGAGTACCTCCTAGATGTAACAAGGCACATAGAACCCCGAAAGGCTCTATGTAAGCCACTTAGCATATCATAACATAAGAATAGAACAATAAAAAGTAAAAACGCATTTGAAGTCCAAAAGTTTCATAAAGGAAAGCGGAAGTCTAGACTTGTCTCCATATAATCATCTATTACAATACTTGAATGAAATAGGGTCACAACCAATACAACATAGTCCTAACAGGAAATACAAGAAATGAACTACAATGAAATAACATTTGTGTTCGAATCATGAAGACTCACCAACAAGCTAGGAGAATAAGCATATCCAAGCTTTAGCATCAACGTGATCACATTTTGAAACAGACCCTACATTTGAGGGAAATGTAGGAAAAGTAAGCGTTAGTACAAAAATGTACTAAGTATGATAGTCATGCATAAAAACCTTGAAAACATTCTAAAAGGGACATTTCATATGAATGCATGCAATTTACTTAGTTAAAACATCATTATGAAGATAATGGGAAAAACATAAGTCATAAGCATATTCATTACATAGATCGTCATAACATAAGAGGAACATATCATAAATACCCTCAAAACATACTTGTGCAATGCATGAATAAGACCCCATAAATCTCACCCATGCTAAGTAAAGTTTCTTGAGAAAGCATAGTTCATAATTCATATTGTTGTTCATATAGTTGTTGTTGGGAATAAGCCTTAACCGACATAGACCATGTGAGCTTAACATGGAATCCAATGTTACCCACACCAAAAAGTGTTGTCCTACTTGCCTAAGGTAGAACCGTACTCTTAGCTTAGGTGGATCCACTAGCTAAATAACCTATGGGGGCACATAGTTTATGGGATATGGAGATTGCTACTAGAAACCCAAACTCAACTAAGGTAGAAGGTTTCCATCTCATAAGACCTACTTTGGGAACCCAGACTCAACTAATGTAGAAGGTCCCATTGGGAAGCCGGACTCAACTAGCGTAAATGCTTCCATCTCATATTTAATATCCACTCGGTGCTAAGCATTTATTTCCACGGAGTAGATATCAAGTCTTGACTTAAGTTCATATTCATGGAAGAATGTCTTGACACTTAATCCAACATAATTCATAAGATAGCTCATTAGATCATGCGTGAGAATAACCTTTCACCGTCCATGTCTACATAAAGATTCAATAGGTGGGAAAGCCTTTCAACCCTAGAATCATCATATTGTGAGAAAACATTTCACATCATATCATATTCATGCATAAGTGTGTATATGAGAATAACCTTTCAATAACACAACAACTAGATCATAATCATATTCATTTCACTCTCAAGGTGTTCTTAAAGCACATACAAGGACTTCATAAACATGCATAATATCATAATTTGCCCTTTCAAGGATCATAGCTCATATCAAATCAACACATCTAGAATTCACTACAATAGACATAGATACTAACATAGTTCAAGTAACCCAATTACTACAAGAATAATCTCATAATATCCTTCTTTCACTAACACACCTACATCACAAGATCATAATTTGGGAATATGAAGATTTCATGGATTCTTAGGGATTTCAACATAAAAACCATAATAAATCATCAATTCAATCATAATATAAAGTAATTCAAGCATTAGAATCGTTTTTGAAAGGAACCCATGACTTAGAATCAAACCATAACTTTTGGGGGATTTCTTTCTTTGAAATTAGGATTTTGAAGGGGCTCCATGGATGAAGAGCTACCATACCTTAGCAATGAAACCAAATGAATTTTAGAAGAAAACCTTGCTTCTTGAACCCTAGCTCCCACTTCCTTCATCTTCTTCCGTGAAGTTTTAGATAGGGAACATTATGAGAGGACATGAACTTTTGGGAATAGTTTTGGGTTTTAGAAATAATGAGATGATTGACTTAATTTAGTGTTGTAAAATCCTTATATAGGCAATATAATTTAGGCTAAAACGACATCATTTAATATTAATTAAAACTGGAAAATCACAACGTGCCCCTAAACTTAACCACCAAAAAGCAGTTTCCAGGCCCCATCCACGACCTCACTGACGGCCCATGTTGGTGAAGCGTGGGTTGGGGTTCAGAGACATGGTTTTAGGGTCTTGATCCACGAGCCCTCCCCACGTGGCGTGGACTGACCCACGGGGAGTGGGTCCCTTCCGTCGGTCACTGTCCAGGCAGTTTCTAGGGGTCCTCCTCAAGGACCCATGGTTGGTCCTTGGGGGTCGTATGTTGACGTTCCAACACAAAACCCTTTATTTCTAAGTACGATAATCCATGACTCTAACCCTCACGGTAATCTCTAGTTTAGCCTACTAATTTTCGGAGTGCTACAATATAACCCTCTTGGGAACATTCGTCCTCGAATGATGATCTAGACACCTTACGGAAGTAGAGACTCAAGACTAGAAGCCCATCATGCATGAAACATCAAAATAATGCACAATTCAAAGGATGAAATATCAACTCCATCTCAAACTTAATCAGTGCATCATAAGAAAGTAGGAACTACATCTAACAACCCATTATGTATGAAGTCTCAACATTTCTCATATTCATAGGAGGAACTACCTTGTCCAAACTGAAAGCTTGCTCAACACAATGTCATGGAGCCAATATGCAATTACTCTCAAAAGCATACTAAGGCATGTTCAATAAGTCATCTCATGAAGTCAATATTCAACTCATAATCAATGCATAACAACATGAGGAGAATCAATCATAAAATTTCACTTTCTTACTAAACATGAGTTTCTCAAGAACATGCACAACATAAGGAAATCATGGAAAAACACATATAGCACACATGACTCCCAAAATAAGAAAACTCAAGAGGAACTACTTACCTCAAGCTTGAATAGGTGTAGAAGGAAAGAGATGAGGATATCGAGATTTCATATCGGCCTCAGCCTCACAAGTAGAACCCTCAACTAAGTGATTTCTCCATAAAACCTTCACGGAAGCTATTTCCTTGTTTCTCAATCTCTTGACTTGCCGGTCTAGGATCTCTACCGGAACCTCTTCATATGAAAGACTTTCATCAACTCCCAACCCTTCTAGGGGAATAACGGATGCCGGATCTCCAATACACTTCTTAAGCATGGAAACATGAAATACCGTATGAACCGGAGCCAACTCATAGGCAACCTTCCCAATACATTTCAAAATTTGGTATTGGCCTACATACCGGGAACTAAGTTTCCCTTTCTTGAAAAATCTCATCACACCCTTCATGGGTGAGATTTTCAAATAGACCCAATCATTAACCTCAAATTCTAGATCCCTTCTTCTCACATCGGGATAAGACATTTGTCTACTTTGAGCCGTTCTCAACCTCTCTCTAATAAGCCGAGCTTTCACAATGGCTTCATAAACTAGCTCGGGACCTATCAAAGAAACTGCACCCACCTCAAACCAAGCAACCGGAGACCTATATCTCCTACCATACAAGGATTCAAAGGGAGCCATACCAATACTTGAGTGATAGCAAATATTGTAGGTAAACTCTATTAATGGCAAGTGGTCATCCCAACTACCCTTGAAGCCTATTTCAAATGCCCTTAACATATCTTCCAATGTTTGTATGGTACGCTTTGCTTTCCCATTGGTTAGGGGATTAAAAGTCATGCTAAGCTTAACCTTAGTACTAAGTCGTTTTCGGAATGACTTCCAAAAGTGAGAAGTAAACTGAGTACCCTAATCGGAAATAATAGATAAAGGAACTCCATGCAATTTCACCATTTCCCTTATATACAACTTAGCATAGTCTTCCACCGAAAAAGAAACTTTGACGGGAATAAAGTGGGCAGATTTTGTCATCCAGTCTATAATGACCCAAATAGAATCATGTTGTCTTCGAGTGCGGGGTAAACCGACAATAAAGTCCATGTTCACATCTTCCCACTTCCAAATGGGAATACTTATATCTTGGGACAAACCTCCTGGCCTTTAATGCTCAACCTTAACTTGTTGACAATTAGGACATTTAACTACAAATCCCGCAATATCTTTCTTCATCCCATTCCACCAATAGACTTCCCGTAGATCATGGTACATCTTGGTGGCTCTCGGGTGAATAGAGTACCGAGAACTATGGGCTTCCTATAAAATTTGTTCCCTCAAACCATGAACATTCGAAACACAAAACTGACCTTGGTACCTAAGCACCCCATCTCCCCCTTGGGAGAAAGCCTCAGACTTCTTAAGTACCACCTGTAACACCCCGATAATGCTAACAAGATGTCGCATGTCGATAAACCACTGCTTAATTACTACAATATGTTTTATTCTCATTTTTTGGGAACTTGAAATAATGTTATATTTGCAACCTTGCTTAAAATAATTATCATCATAATTTAATGTATTGTATGGGGGTATTTGAGTAATGTTTTAATTAGAAATATGTATAGTTTTAAAAAAGAGGTGAAGGATATATATATATATATATATATAGGTGTATATGTATACAATTGGGCAGCACACTATTATTTGGGCAGCCAACTTTTAGGGACAGCTGTGTATATGATAATCACCTCTTGTGTTACTATATTTTGACACCTCCTCTCGGGAAATTCATCTCAGCTGAAGTATAAGTCCCTTAGAACATTATCTAGCCTGTTTTTCTTTAAGATCACAAGAGAAAATCTTGGTCGTTTTGGCTGGAAATCGAGTTACACTCTTTTCTTTGGTAAGTAGTAAAACCTGTTTTTGAGCTGGGTAGCGTTTAGTAGATTAAGCATATCTCGTTCTGTAGAACTTTGTTTACTGCGAATAAATATGATTTGGAAAGATAATTCGTAAATGTACAACTCTTATGTTTATGTTAAACTTTAATTGGGTTGTTATGGATTCAAAATATGGGACGCATCATAGGACAAGTTCTGTCTAGATTCTGAAGTTTGAAATCCTGTATGGACAACTGTTAGTGTTTTGAATATATCCTTTGATGCAAAATACATTTTTCGGTGATTCTTGGTTGTTTGCAACCTTAAGAGAGGTACGTACATCTTTCATGAAGAGTATACAGTCCAGTTTGGCCGTTTGCCATTTCAAATATTAGTTGTGACACGAGGCACTAGGATGGCCAGAATTTACTGTTCTGGGAGCATAGTCGTATTCGTATAGGCTAGGCTTACTTGTGATGATAACCCTATTTTTATGTCATCATTATTGAGCTGCTAGAAAGTAAATAAGTTATTGAATTCATTTTTTTAAGGTTGTATATCCTTGTATACAAGTTGAAGACTTTGATACGCTGCTTGGTCTACGGTTTGACTCATGGAGTTTTGTTGGACTGTTTGTGTGCTAAAGAACTTAGGTTTGTGTATAAACTTGTACTTTTACTCTTTTTACCTGCTGGTATATCTGAAAGTTTATCTTGGTACCTTGGTTACACCTTGTCACTTTGCATTGTCGTGTTGGTATCCTTTAAGACATTAAAGACGCTTGTGTAACTCGCCCACTTGTACGGATTGTCTGATCACTTGGCACTCTTGTTGGGATCTTGTCCTTCTTGTGGCTGTGACTTCGTCACTCTTGGTATGCCTCTTGGTTTGGATCATTTGCCATCTTGACTCTGGATTTTTAGTTCGTCTTAAGAATGGAAGTTGTCCATTTTAAGTAAGAACTAGGAAGCCATTTTTAATATGGTTCTTGGTTCTCTTAATTATTGGGTTTTGACCCTTTTTTATGTAGGGCGTTGATCCTTCTTGATACCTGTTCGTGCTTAGTGTGACGACATGATGTATATATTGGGTGAGCCTTGTTATTGAATCTCTTGAAAAGTTGTGCTATGAGCATTCTTGACATTTGAACCTTTAAATATTGAACTTGATACTCCTTGTATACTGTTTACTTGATTTATTGATTTTGTTTCTATCGTGCTGCCCTTGACTTGAGAATGATAACTTGTCGAATTTGAGGGCTCCAAACCTATAGTTTTTACACCACTAAGCTATATGCTTAGCGATAGATGTTTCTATCGTAGGGGCTGTTCGCGATGATGCTTGAAGCTGGCCATTGAAGATGGAGATTTTGAAAGCCTTAAGGAAGATCACATTTGCATATAGGCATATATAGTTTGTATAAACCTTGGGACTTGTACATGATCTTTGTATTGTATATTTACATGAATTTTGAGGGATGATTTGGTCATGTCACCATGGGTTGTAATATAAGTATGGTTATACGTTTTTATCTTTTTGGGGTGTGTAAACCCAAGCCTTGTAATATACTAGTTTGCTATATGTCTTGAAAGTTGTGTGAAGCATGAGCCGGCTGATTTCGGTACTCTAAAGCTTGTGATATTCTTGTTATTTCACCCTCGAGTGTGAGGTTAATATATGCATGAAGATCTGGTCGGTTATTTGCTTAATTTTTTTTTAGTTGGAGTTCGTTATGAATCTAATCCCTCTACTAGATTAAAATCAATATGCCCTCATTAATCGGTTTTGAATGTCGCAAGTACTTAATAACATTTCTTGTTTAAGTAGTGGTATTGTTTTGAAAGGGTCGCTACACCACCTCTTTCATTTCTACCAAAATAGGATCAAGGTCTTGTTTAGACTTCACATCCATCACAAAGGACGATTTGGAACCATTATGGACCATGACACCACCCTTAGTGGAATCCACTAGTTAAACACCTAGTCGGGCCAACCTATGCACATCACGAACCAACTCTTTCTTTTCATCCCTTACATGAGCCACACTACTCATGGACAACCAACTAAGTGCATCCGCTACTACATTAGCTTTGCCAGGGTGATAAAGGACACTCATGTGATAATCCTTCAATAATTCTAACCATCTTTGTTGATGAAGATTCAAGTCCTTTTGACTAAACACATATTGTAAACTCTTGTGATCAGTGAAAACATCGAGATGGACCCTAAACAAATAATGCCTCCATAATTTTAAGGCAAACACAATTGCCGCTAACTCAAGGCCGTGGGTAGGATAATTCTTCTCATGGACTTTAAGTTGCTTTGAAGCATAGGCAATCACCTTTCGTTTTGCATCAGCACACATCTCAACCCAACTCTAGAGGCATCACAATACACCACAAAACCATTCGTACTTTCCAATAAGGTCAACACCGGAGCGGAAGTTAGTCTATCTTTCAACTCTTGGAAACTTTTCTCACAAGCTTTCAACCACACAAACTTAGCTTTCTTTTGAGTCAAAGTCGTCAAAGGAGAGGCAATGGAAGAAAATCCTTCAACAAACCCTCTATAGTACCCGGCCAAACCGAAAAAGCTTCTAATGTTGGAGGGAGCTAGAGATCTAGGCGAACTCTTAACCGCATCCGTCTTCTCAGGATCTACCTCCATACCCTTGCTTGACACAATATGACCAAGGAAAGCTACAAACCTTAACCAAAATTCACACTTGCTAAACTTTGCATAAGGTTGTTGGCCCTTAAGAACTTGCAACACAATTCTCAAATTGTACACATATTCATTCTCACTCCTTGAATAGATCAAAATATCATCGATAAACATAATCACAAACATGTCTAGGTATTGTCAAAACACTCTATTCATCAAGTCCATAAATGTCGCCGGAGCATTAGTCAACCCAAACGACATAACCAAAAACTCATAATAACCATACCGGGTTAGAAAAGTCATCTTGGGAATATCAACCCCTCTCATCCTCTATTTGTGATAGCCCAAACGAAGATCAATCTTAGAGAAATAACTAGCCCCTTGAAATTGGTTAAACAAGTCATCTATCCTTGGAAGAGGATATTTATTCTTGATGGTCACTTTATTCAATTGACGATAATTGATGCACATTCTAAGAGACCCATCTTTCTTTCTAACAAACAACACCGGAGCACCCTATGGAGAGATACTCGGTCAGATGAAACCTTTATCTAGTAAATCCTTTAGTTGCTCTTTCAACTCTTTCAACTCTGCCAGAGCCATTCTATAAGGAGGAATAGAGATAGGTTGCGTATTAGGAAGAAGGTCAATACCAAACTCTATTTCCCGCTCGGAAGGAATACCAGGGAAATCGTCGGGGAAAACTTCGGGAACTTATTAACCACGGGAACTGACTCAAGAGAAGGGTTTCAGAATCTACATCCCTTACCCTAACAAGATGGTAAAAGCAACCTTTCGAGATCATCTTTCTAACTTTAAGGTAGAACACAAATGGACCTCTAGGCATAGAACTTCCCCCCATTCCACTCTAAGATAGGCTCATTTGGAAATAGGAATCTAACCACCCGAGTTCTACAATCTATAGAGGCATAACATGCATGCAACCAATCCATACCAAGAATCACGTCAAAGTCTAACATGTGAAGCTCTACTAAGTAAACAAGGGTAACTCTATGGGACAAGTAAATGAGACATCTTCTATAAACCCTCTTAGCCACCACAGAATCACCAACCAGGGTAGAGACCGAAAAAGGTTTGTTAACACCCAATTTTGACCGACCTTTAGCCCTTTTTGGGAATGCTATTCGATTAACTACGTATTTTTAAATATATGTCGAGTTTAAAATTTTAATCGATTTTGTCTAAAACATTATATTTAGTATGCATGCTATTATAAAAATTATTGTAAATATTATTGAATTTTTCTCTTAAGTTATTTTTATAATCGATATTTGAACTCGAAATATTTATTTTACTTATTTATTTTAAAATGTGCTTAATTTAGGTGAAAATATTTTAATATATGTAGTATTTTCATTAATCGAGTAGCATCTCCTTAAGTTTCCCTTAAATCATTTAAATCGTAGCCCTATCTATTCAATTTTATTTCAAATCTAGCCCATTTTCCTATTCAATCTCATTTCAAATCTAGCCCCCTTAAACCAATTGCTATTTCAGTTATAGCCTTTGTGAACCCAGAGCTAAAAACCCCATCTTTTAATCTAAACCTTTGATCTCTTTTATTCAATCTCATCCCTTCATCTCTTTTGAAATCGAGGGTTCAGATCAAATCTACCCTTTTTCTTATTTTAAACAAGACTCCTAACCCTAGAACATTTTCTCATCTTCTTCTTCCTCTCTAAGATCAGCCGCCTCTCCCTCTTATCTTTCCCCTTCGTTCTCTCCATTTTTTCCGGCGAGACAACCACCAACGAGGCCGACAGCTGCTGGCCTCCATCATTTCTCCATCCGCCTCCTCCATTCTCCTCCTCTCCTCTCCGCCTCTTTTCTCTCTTAGGCGCTCGCTGCCTCTACTCCCTTTTTCGATGACAGCAGCTCAACGAGGCAGACAACAGTCTCCTCTCCGTCCAGCAAACACTGGCAGCAACAGCCACCACGAGAACAACAGCAGCGAACAGCTTCTCCACCGGCACCAGCAGCTCCGGCGACCACAGCCAGACGTGGCAAACAGCAGCTCCGGCGAAGCCAGTAGCCACTGGCCGCCTCTGCTTCTCTCCTCTCTTTTCGCCGGTACAGCGAGGACCACCAGAAGCAACAGCAGAAGCATCCCGGCAAAAGCAAGCAGCAAAGGTTGCTGTTTGGCCAGCCAAGCGAGACCACCAGCGACCTACAGCTCCCTCGACCTCTCTCTTTTCCAGCGTACTTTGGCAACTCCGGCAAACAAGCGGTGCTATGACATCGAAAGCAAAAATTTTATTACAGATCTGTCCCAGGTACGAGCTTTTATTTATTGTTATTTATTTTAAGTCTTAAATCATTATATGTGTGGGATGCCTATTCTCGAGATTTTAAGTCCTTCATTTTGCTCAAATTCATGTGTATGAGCCAAATTTTGTGCCTAGATACTATAATGTTGTGATCAGGTCTGTTAGAATTGTGTGACCTCATCACTTTGCTTTCGTCATTCTTTGAGAAGGAACCGATTCATTATGACTAATTCTTTGCCATTAATTAATAGTGTATGTTCATTCATTCCTAGTTCAACGAGGTTCTTGATGCATTTAATTTCTTTTGTGTTAAATTTTGGTATGTCGACTATTTCACCGTGGGTAGTAAACTTTGGCATGAGACTGGGTTATTTATGGCTGAATTCATGCGTGTAATATATGCATTTGTTAACATGGGACATAATTTTTGCATATGAGTAAAATTTGGTAGGTATTGGAATTGTTAATTGATATTGGCTTCATTATGAGCAAATTGCGGTAATAGCTCTGTACTTAATTATATATGGTAGGTATATATTAATTTAATAGCTTATTACTATTGTGACTTATTGTGGGCTGTATATTTATTTTCTTT
>JAJOOR010014036.1:0-28555 GCA_036250505.1 Solanum acaule | reverse complement strand
AGCTCTTTTTAATGAAAAATCTATAATTTCTTCATTTCAAATTAAACTTTCAGTCATTATTTATTGTGTTAAAAATTGTATGTGTTTTTGTGAGAATGATTTTGACAATTTGGATCGATCTTTCAATTGTGACCGAATTTGTTCAATTGCAATCGTGATTGAGATGAGGAACATGGATCTCATTTTTTGAAATCTTTTTGCTTTCTAAAATTGAGAATAAATAAAAAGAAACAAAAAAAAATTAAATAATATTCTATGTGGCGTTGATGTGGCAATGATGTGGCGCTGACATATCAATGACATGGCGCGTGTGGAATACACTTGCCATTGTGAGACTGGTATTATAATTTTAGGGTGATACTAAATTCACTTGAAAAAAGAGATTAGGGGGGGTAAATAATTACCCGTAAAGTTAAAGTGTTAAAGTAAGTTTTGCTGCCAAGTTCAAGTGGGATTTTATGTATTTTCCCATAATTTTAAAAAAATAGCTATGAAATAATTATGACATGGCATTAATATATCTGACATGGATATGACATGTCATTTATGTAAAGGAGAGTGAGCTACACACATGATTGGAGGGACTTAAAAGTCTCGTTTTAATTGAGTCTAAGGGTTCAGTTGACAAAAGATTAAGTAGAATGGTCTAGATTACAAACGGATACAAGTATAAGGGTCCACCAAACCATTTCGCTTATATTTTATTAAAAAAATAATCTTATTTTGTGTAACTTGATATTGATTTATCTGTATATTGTTCACACCCAATTTTGGACCTCCACAATATAAATTAATCACCGAGCTTCCTAAATTCCAAACGATTTGAAATAATTGACTTTATGAAATTCAAAATATATTTCAAGTCATATATATATATATTCTATATAATTTTGTATATATTTATTACATTCTATGAATATTCGAAAATCGTCTCAAAAAGGTTTTTATATTTGGTTTTAGTTTAGTTAATCAATAGTTTATATTTTTGTTAAATATTTTATTTCGTAGAAATTAAGAAGCTCGTTAGTAAATTAATATTAATTCGTCTTATATAAATTTTAGTAAAATTCTCTAAATTAAACTCAATTTGGCTAACTTCTTAATTCACATTGGCCATAATTATAATTCTTGTGGCCATATTTTGTATTACAATTCTAGCCTCACCTTAAACCCATCTGAGACCAAGTATTGGGCCATTTTTCTTCTTTACTCAATTAGTTCCATCGGCTCAATGATCAGCTCCTCCTAAAGTAATCCAATCCCCATTCCTTCATATGTACAACAACTTAAAATAACAGTAGCGTACAATAATTTCCAACCGATTTAGCCCAATCCTATTACCCCAACCCATCCCAGTTTCTTTTATTAACAAAAAACTCAGTTCTCTCCAACGTTAACACCAACTCAAGCGATAAAGCAACAACAACCATCGATTCCAAACGGCGATACACGGCGTGAACGCGGCAAAACTTATGGAGGTAGACGGAAAGCAGCGAGGAACGCGTGAATCAGAGTACATTGTGATTTCCTTTGTCTTCTTCTTCAACGTCCCTCTCCACTCGTATAGTCGCAGCAGCAAAAAGCAATGGAGGCATGCGATTTCGTCTTTGCTAGGCGAGATCGCTCCACGTAGCGCTCATGGACACGAGATTGATCTGGAGCATCCACCTCTCCTCTGTCCCGTTTGACTTTGCTGAATTTGTACGAAAATCGAACAGGTTCTTTATGGGGGAAGATTTTTGAAATTCGAATTGGTTCATTTGTTCTACCCGATTTTACCCTCATCTTTTCCCTCTAAATCTTCCCTAGTTCCTCCTATAAAAGTCCCTCGTCATCTTCATTTTTAGAGGTTAGAGATAGCTTACATTAGGAGAGAAAACAGAGAAAGAAAAAAAGGAGTTGAAAACATAGCCTATATACAAAGAAGTAACGTTTATATACATAGAGAATACACGTGAAATAGGAATTTAAAGGTTGGCTCTTTGAATTTTCTTTCTCGTTCGTTGTCTACGAGAGTCCATCGGAGCCTCTCTTGTGGTCTTGGAAAGTACCCCTCCAGCTTGTTTGTCTCCGTTTGCTGCCCGGAAAAGGTAATATCTCCTTCTTCACTTATGTTCTGTTTCGATTCCAAGCATTATGTGATAAACTTGCTTCTATTAGGTTTCTTGGCCTCTGTCTTATTCTTTTTTCTATTTTTTGACTTCAACACTATTGGACAGAGGCTGGTTCGGTTCGAATATAAGCTTTCTGACTCATTTTCTTCGTTGTATGGACTCCTAATCGGTCATCATTTAATCGTTTCATTGTCTTAATTAAATGTAGGGAGCTGGATTTGTTACTGTTTAAGTTTAGCTTTTATATTGTTTTGGATGTTCGTCTTACTTTGATTCCCATGCCTAACATGTCTTCAAGCATCAATTGTTCTTAATTTATCTTGTTACTGATTGTGTTGCTATCTGTTTAGTGTTGCTTAATCTTTGCTTCTATGTTTAAGCTTATTTGATCATTTGTTAGCTACTATTCAAAGTGACAAATACAATGTTTTGTCCTTTCTGTCTAGTTGTTGTTGCTTCATTAGCATGGTCCATGGTCCAATTTTCTAATAAAATGTGTTAGCTTATTATATATTTAAGTCGTTCATTGATTTGGTCAAGTATGTGGTAGCTTTAATGATGTAGTTTTGTTAAGTTTAATGTTCATCTAGGCCATAACCTGATTCAATTAATATTATTTTGTTCCATGTTAACTTAGCATTTGTTAATTACTATCTATCTAAGGGTTGGTTATGTCTTGACCTCTTTGTTTGCCTTTGCTACTGTTGAAAATCTCAAAAAATGCTTATTTCAATTCACTGTGTTAAAATCTAGTGCCATGTGTGAGTATGACTTATGTCCTTGTTTAGATCTCTTATCTCTTATCCATTTAGGCATATTAGTGAGTTTAACAGGCTTAAAAATGTTAGTTTGACTTCTTTTAGCATGCTTAAAATATGTTTGGATGTCTTTATTTATTAATCTTGGTACGGTAAAGGCTTTCTCATTAATTTGTTCTGCATCTTTAGCTTTGATTGTGCTTTTATAAATAAAAATTTAGCCAAACAATCATGTGTCCAATTTCAACTTACTTTGATTGTTTCTAGCTAAGCATGTTTATGTTTAAGCAATCAGTTTTGAAGCACTGATGTAGTGTGAAATTCAGTCATTTTTCCTCTTGTACGTAATGACATTTTCAGTTGAGTTGGTTAATTCGTCCGTAGATATTAATTTCTTTTCTTTTCTTTTGGTGCATGTGGCAATGATCCGAGTTCACTTTGGACTCCTCTCGCATTTTTTCGAGTTGAATTCCTCTCGAGTCGGCCCTTATTATTGTTTGAGTCCAAGGGAAGTTGAATTACAGATATTCAAAAGCAAAAATACAGATGTTCGGAGCGAGACCAAGGGATGTACACATGTTGTATATAGTGTGACACAACAGAGAAATGAGCTAAAAGAGCCTTGAATTTTTAGTCTTTGTATTTTTGTAATTATTGGGTCAAAAGCTCATTAATCTCGATTATTATTGTGTTAGTTTAGGGCATGTACTAAGTGTTGGGCTTTTCAAAAGGTAGAAATCAGGCCTAAGTACCGGCCCAGGCGGACAGAAACCAGACTTAGGCACACATCTTCTCTTCTTTGTTATTTAATTGCTCTTGCATGATTATTATTTTTATTTTTTTGTTTAATTTTAAGGTTTCCGAAATTCAACTCCCCAAAAGATAATCATTTTGAAATGATTATTTATATTTTTCTAAAGATTGTATAAGTACTTATTGTATTACTTCAATTACTTTGAATTTTTTTTTTCTTAAGTATTATCCTTATAATATTTTCCTTTCCCTCCTAAAACAATTTTAAGTCTTGAGTTGTTATTTCTTCAAACTAAGTACGCATATTTTCTTAAAATTAGTCAAATAGTTATTTATCGGATAACCGCATGTTAGCGGGCATTTCAAATGCTTTCAAACCCTTCCCGAAATGTTAATATGAACTCCAAACCCCTTTTTCATTAGATTTTTTGTTATTAATCTTTTGGAAAAAATCAAGTTTTCTTAATTTTACTTTTAAAAAAATTAAGTGGCTACTCTAAAACTAGTCTAAGTCTAAGTATGTTTTTAAATAAAACAGAAAGGCGACTCTGCTGGGAACTTGAATGGTTCTAACCTTAAAATTAATTTATTTGGCTATGTGTTTTAATTGTTTACTTGTTTTATTTATCGTATATATTAAACTGTGACATTCATGACATTGATTCCGTCAAATGGCAAATAGAATGCATTAGGGAAAAAGGCGGTTACGTGGCTTTCCACAACTGTCCTTCAGAAAAACACATTTGAATTCTTTTGAAGTGATAAACGAATAGTTGACTTGTGGCCATCCAACGTCGTTTATTATACTTCACCCTGTAATTTGTCCAACTCGGGTTCCCGGTCTTTCAAAAACCAACTCTTAATCAACTAAGCGTAGAACCAAATTAAATCCCTTTTAGCGCATTGAATGATGACCTAACACGCCTTGCGTGTTGGACCCATTAGAGAGACCACCTTGAGTCCAAAAAGGCCCACGGCCTAAACGGATAATCATATTTATGTGTTAAATTTGAAGGATGTATACATTTTTTAAAAGACTATTGTCCCTTGGGGTAATGAGTAGATTATAGCCTATTTTAGTAGAAAGAGCTTTACAAGCTACTACTCCATCCAAAGGCGTCAATATTCGGAGGTGAGAAGAAATCAAGTTTGAAGAACCTTTCATGGAGGCATAGTTTAGGGTTGTACCCCTGCGTGGGATTAATTATTTGTATCCCATTTCCCTACTATGTATCCCCATTTGGTTTACTTATAAAGTTTGTATAAATTTGGGTTTTGGGGAAATGGAGTGTTTCAAATGATGTATACATCCTTCAAATCGTTAGGCCTACCCTTAGCACAAAAGGGTCACATATTTGTTTAGAACGCACAATAAGTGTTTATGTGTTATAACTGCTTGTGTGATTATTGCTTTATTTGGAAATGTTCTAACCTACTCATTCTCGGAAAAATATATTTTCTAGAATCCTTTAAACACAAATATCAAGTCACTATCAAAAGTGCGTCCAATTACTTTTTGAGTCTTAAATTTCTCAACAAAATTCGAATTTCATTTTTTCACATCTTACTTCAGAAAAAACAAGGGTTAACTCATTATCTCTAATCGAAAAAATATTCAAGGGTTGAACTATGAAGGACCTGAATTATCTTCTGAGAGATATGTAGGCAGCCTTTCAAGGCTCGGTCCCCATTTTCGAGAAATTCTATTTTTTCCAATTCTTGCAATGAGATTGGAAATTCATCTCAATCGAAAATCAGAAGTATGACAATACAATCGACTTGTCTCGACTCAAGTCAACATTTCTGATTCACTAATCTCAAAATCAAATAGACAAATTTCTGTCTATTTAGTCATTTCTCTATATTTGTGGGCTAGTTTATCTTCAAATGAAGCAACCCTTATGTGTTTATAGTAATGTGTGTGATATTTTGTACTATTTGTATCGACACAGACTAACACATTTGTCTTTGAGTTATTTTTAATTGTCAGGTACTCAAAACTGATCTGTGTTGAGAAAGTGATTGAACATCCATACTTCACAAGGTCTAAAGACTCCAAAGATTCCTTCTCCGACCAATGTTTGTCAAAAGGCAAAGAAAAAATGGTTGAAAATGCTGAGAACACTGATTTGACTGAAATTACTATGAATGACCTCATCATTATTGAACAGAACAAGTTGATTGCACAATTGTTCCAACAGATTGCTGAAATGAGGGCTGAAATGGATAAGACCCGTGATTTGATGAATTTGGCCATTGTTGCCAACGCTCTTACTCACATCATTAACTTAACCACCCCTAACCACATCATGCTATCTCATCACACCAAAAGTTGCCTACTCCTTAAAATCCAAGCACCAACATTTTCCAGAATATTCCTTCAATCCAACAAATCCCTACTCAGATTGTCCAAAATTCATCTACCACTCAACCCATACTTCTAAAAATCGCATTTCATCTTCCAATATCGCCAGAATCATACCCTTCCTTTACTACACATTTTGAACTCGAACATTCTGAGAAGAGGGAGAAGGAGTGAAAGGTCATAAGTGGAAAGGTTGAGCAAAGCATTACAGAGGATGTTATAAAAGCAATGAAGGACGTTCAGTACAGCCCAGACATTATGGGATTGAATAATGAAGATTTGTGTCGTCATCCATATTTGGAGCTTCTAGAAGGTTTTAAAGTACCAAAGTTTGATACATTTAGTGGAGTTGAGAGTCTTTTGACTCATTTGACGGCTTATTCTGATCAACTCATTGGAGTTCGTAAAAATGAGGCTTTGTTGATGCGAATCTTTAGTCGAACTCTAAAAGAAGAAGCATTGGCATGGTTTATTTCTAAAAATTTCAAGTAGTGACCAAGTTGGAACGCTTTGGCTAAAGACTTCATTGAAAGGTTTGGCAACAATGTAGAATTCATTCCCGATCGATACTCTTTGGAGAGAATCACACAGAATTCTACTGAAAGCTATCGAAAGTATGCCTACCGTTGGAGAAGAGAGGCTGCAAGGATTAGGCCTCCCATGATTGAGAAGGAATATTGAAGTCTTCATGCGCAGTCAAGAGCCAGAGTACTACAATAGGATGTTGCTCACTTTAGGAGGAAAGTTTAGTAAGATAGTTAAAATTGGTGAAGCTATTGAAGACGGTCTCAAGACTGGCAAAATCATCTGAATGACTCCTCGAAATGAATCCTCAGGACCATTGAGGAGGAAGAGGGAAGACGTTTACTCTATCTCATTTGAATCGAGCCAAAAATTAAAGAGGCATGCTAGTGTTAATGTTCGAAAGCCTTTACCATCCAAAACCTACCCTTTCGCTCCACAAAATCCTTACCCCATCAAACCAAATTACCAAACTCCACTACCAAATCATCCAAATTACCAAGCTGCATCACCAAACTACCCAAATGCACTTCATAGCCACTAAGCCCCAAAATACCAAAATTTCCAAACACCCGCAACTACTCGCCAAAATCCTCCTAGTTACCGCCAAGTACCTCCATCTTCACGAAATAATTACAATCTTTCTTGTCATGAATTTTTGAAGAAACATTTCGAGTCTTTACTCCTTTGGTTTGAAAGTCGAACCCAACTCTTTGAGAGGTTGAAAATGGCTGGTCTAATACAAACAATTGATTCAAAAAATGTAAATGTCAATTCCAGACTTTACAGGTCCGATCTTCATTATGCTTACCATTCAGGGGGTGCTGGACATACCACTGAGGATTGCATCAACTTGAAGCATAAAATTCAAGACTTACTTGATCAAAGAATTGTCACTCTTCAAGCTGTCAATTCTAATGCCAATGATAATTCACTGATGAATCTGGAGGATTCGCTATTAACATGATTGACCCAAAGTCTCAAGCACCTCCCCATCAATACACGCCAAATTATCGTCAAATGTCTCCCCCTCAGCAATGCAGTTATGATTCCCCTCGTCCATGTCTTGAGAAGAAACCTGCTCGAAATTTTACTCCTCTCATTGAAAGTCGAACAAAGTTATTTGAGCAATTGAGTGCGGCAGGTATTATTCATCCGATCAAGCCTATGCCAGTCGATACTAGATCACGATTTTACCGAGTCGATCAAAGGTGTGCGTATCATTCCAACAATGTTGGGCATAATACTGAAGACTGTATTAATTTGAAGCACATGATCCAGGACTTGATCGACCAGAAAGTGGTCGGGACCAGTGTGCCCAACGTCAACAATAATTCTCTGCCGAACTATGGAAGCGCCACTATCAATATGATAGAGACGGAGGATGAGTGGTGCATGGTAAAGGTGATAGTTCTGGCTTGTGCTGACAACCTTGGGAAAGTTGTAGCTTCTCCAAGCAAAAATGAGAAACTCAATTTTACGAGCATGACACCCCATCAAGTTTTTGCTTTAGTGTCAAGAGAGGGTCAGAACAAGAAGGGGATTAATCATATTCCACCAAAGTTTGTGCCTCATTTATGCCAATCCTTTCTGGTAGGGGAATATTCCAATGATGAAGGTTTTGGAGAAGGAATTGGGGATCTTTTTTAAGAAGGTGATGTTGCGCCCAAAAAGATGATCGAGACACCAGGCATACGAGACGCCAAGCAAATGGAGCGAGTTCTTAATTGGACTTCCACTCCGCTCTTTATTCCTCGCTTAACTTGATAGACAAAGATGAATCTTATGCTATTTTCAAAATCGATGATAGTTCAAATGAGGCTCGGGACCCACCTTTTGTGTCATTTTACCTAATTATGTTTTAATTTCCCTCGTAATATTTTGAAAAAGGCAAAATGGTTCATGGTCATAGTCAAAGTTCGTATTTCTTTATTTTCAATGAAAGTCTCTTCTATTGCGAAAATTTATTTTGCTTGCTTTAGTTCTGCTATCTAACAATCTTTGTTTTTGTTTCAGTAAAGATAATTTATTTATTTTAAAACCTGTCAATATCATGTCATGTCACGAGTTAAATGAACAAAATGAGGTCGATGAAGATGAGTTTGAAGAGTATGACGAGGAGATCATGATATTCGAACACTTTGCCAAAGATTTGAAACAGTTCGAGACTCAGGGTAAGTTGAATCTGGATGAGACAGAAACTATGAATCTAGAAAAGGATGATTGTATCAAAGAAGTCAGAATCATGGTACATCTAAGAGAAGCTCGAAAAAGAGAACTTAACAGTTTACTTAGAAAATACATCGATGCATTTGTTTGATCACATGTTGTGGTTGAACATAGACATTCATCTCAAGTTGCCAATCGACACAGATGCTATCAAGAGCTATTGTGTTTTTGAAAATTTAGAGTTTCTTTTATGTATTTCCCTGTAATTGCACTATTTGCTTGTAACCGTCTTATGTTTTAAAGTTAGAAAATTATCTTTTGTAAATGAACTATGTCTGACCTGAATTTTCAAGAATGAGATGCGTAGGCGGCCTATGTCGGCTTCGGTCACCCCTTAATATATTTTCAATATTTCCCTTTTGTACTTAAATTACGTTTGACCTGAATTCTCAAGAATGAGATACGCAGGCGGCCTATGCCGGCCTCGATCGGTTCCTTATAAAATTCTTATTTTTGTTAATCCTCAAGAGGGGGAACTATGTTTGACCTAATTCCTGCATCAACGAGATACGTAGGCGCCACAACTACTCAGTCATATCTCCTGTAAGATTTCTATTTTTCAGTTACAATAGAAACTGGAGAGAATTTTTGAGAGGGACTCAAAATTTCTCAAGAAGAGGATCTCTAAAACAAGTCAAAACTGAAGATATATTGAGAATCGCAACTGGGACAGAATTATTGAGAGAGTCTCAAAAATTCTACAAGTCATATATCAACAACTCAAGATCCTCTAAGACATATAACTGGACAGAAATTTTTTAGGATGGCCTCAAAAATTTCTTGAAGTATCAGCAAATGTTTGCAGTTAATTTTGAACATTTTCGAGCATGATTAGAAGTTTAAAGCTAAATTCAAATGATCTCTGGCCTCGTCAAAGTTCATAGTCAATTGCAGCAATCTCCGACACCTTTGAATTTAAGAGTCAATTGCAAAACCTTTCAATTATAACAGATTTCAGGAGGATCGTGTCAGAAATTTCCCAAGCTATAAGGATTTTTTGAATTCTCTAGAACAATCTATCGGATACACCAAAGTTTCGAACCATTCATTTAAGCTTTCCATGACATGACATTTGACAGTGACCTTTCCCAAGTTGATTATTGAAACTTTTTTTTAGGCTTTTGATATGTCATACATTTTGTATAATTTCATCTTATATCTATCAAGAAACAAGATATTGAAGTGATCAACTGAAGATAGCAGGACAATAAGCAAGCGATTGAAGAACTCAACATAGATTAGTTTGTTTTAAAAAACTAATTTTTTTCTGTGGATGCAGGTCTATAAGTTTCCCTCAAGACCACCATATTCCCCCATTCAATGAATATGGAGAAGTCAAAAGGGCGAGGAGCTCCCCAAAATTGACAATTTTTCTGTGGATGCAGGAAAGTCGTTGAAGTTTTTCAGAAGAAAAAAAAAACATTTCAGAATACGAGCAACAACACCTCAGTCAAATTCCCAGCAAAGCATGAGTCACAATGAATACAAATATTCAAATATGAACAAGTGAAAGCATCACTCTTAACATGTACAAGCATCTGCAATGACATCAAATTACATTTTTCATCATCAAGAACATTTGAAGAAAATTCACAAATCGCGTCGATATCAGACGCGATAATGTGAAACCCTCTTAGAGGGACATTTCTACAGTATTATAAAATAAGATAGTACCACCACCCAGAAGGACATCATTGTCATTTTACCAATGAAGAATCTTCATCCTATCAATGGAGCATCAACATCATCTTGTCAATGGATCAACATCATCCTACCAATGGATCATCAACGAAGCATCATCATCCTATCAATGGGGAATCAACATCATCCTGCCACAATGGATCAAGATCATCCTACCAATGGATCATCAACGAAGCATCATCATCCTATCAATGGAGCATCAACATCATCCTGTCAATAGATCAGCATCATCCCACCAATGGATCATCAACGAAGCATCGTCATTCTATCAATGGAACATCAACATCATCCTGTCAATGGATCAACATAATCCTACCAATGGATCATCAATGAAGAATCATCATCCTATCAATGAAGCATCGGTGTCATCATCCTATCATGTAGCAGCATTATCCAACCAATGGATCATCATCATCCTATCAATGAATCATCGTCATTCGCATCATATCAAGTCATCATCTACTGCGTCAAAACCAATTGAGGCTGACGTCAGAACATTTATAGGAAAAAAACATGTGTCGAATACGGTATAGGCGATATCAGAAAAGATGCAGCACAACGTGGAAACTTTTCTTAGTGCAAGCTAAGGAGAGAATCATCGAGACATCCACCTCATTACAGTTGGACAATCATCGAGCCATCCACCTCGTTACAATTGGATAATTATCAAGCCATCCACCTCGTTACAGTTGGATCATTATCAAGCCATCTGGCTTGTTGAAGAGATCATTGGAGTTTTCCATGCAGAAAACAAGCAATGACATCTCCAAATCTTCAGCAAATCTTGAGTTGAAATGGACATATTGTGTTCGAAAAAGGTATCCATTATCTTTTACTCTTAATACTTCTTTATTTTCTTATCTAGTTGAAAAAGATGTTTATGCTTATCCATTAAGATATACTCATTTGTTATATGAATGATCTTTCTTTATCTTTCACTCAAACCGCTAACTAAAGCGACACTATGTCTACTAATCATTTACCTTGAGTGTGCAGGCATATACTGAACATACCTATGTGACATCTTTCAAAACAAGATAACTGAAAAACATCGTAAGAGATGCTACCATTTTTTAAATTACAGTTTCTACTAACAAGTTTATTTCAGTCTTTGTCGAGAGCATCCAAGAAGATGAATTCTCAAATCAAACCACAGGTGCGGACGACATCAACAAGGATGCAGCACAACGTGGAACTTTTTCTTAGCAGCAAACTGGGACATAGTCCGAAGAGGAGTATCAAACTCTTAGGACACGAGCTGAGGAGCGACTTCCACCACAATCAAAACACACCCCTATCAGAAGGCATGTGGGTTTTTCTTTAGGGTAATCGATTTCAGTTTTGCACCCAAAAATTTTTGGTTTTCGCCGGAAGCAGCGTTTTAATCTGAGTGACGATACACTAAGAGCTTTGGAAATTATGTTTGTGTGAGTTCTTACTTATGGATGTGAAGAGCTTCGCATTCATGGCTAAGAGGTTGCATGCCTCTTTTTCATCCTCGACTTATTTTTCACTCCTCCAAAACCAAAGGTTATCTTGCATAATAGATTCCCTTTTCAACCGATAGAGTCGAACTACAAGTAGCCTGATTCCTAGTGTTTAAGGATATGTAAGAGGGCCCAATGCTGAAAACTCGGTTGTATTTCAGCAATCACTCTTAAATATTATTCCGAGCATTCCGTTCCTTTCATAATTCGATATTGGGATGGCTTTTGAATTCTTTCAAAATCGTGCGTGAAATCAAACGTATCGAACTACAAGTGGTCTGAATTCTCATATAGCCTGAGATATGTAGAAAACCCATTATCGGGGGTTCGACCATAATTCCTAAAGTTCGAACCAAATTCTGAAAGGATGAATATGTAGTCGATCAAAATTGGATTCGTCAATTTCATTTGCCTCTAATTTCTTTCATCAATCCAAGTCAAACGAGGGACAGTTATTGACTCCCAATTTTAGACCTCCACAATATAAATTAATCATCGAGCTTCCTAAATTCCAAACGGTTTGAAATAATTGACTTTATGAAATTCAAAATATTTTTCAAGACATATATATATATATATATATATATATATATATATATATATATAGTCTATATAATTTTGTATATATTTATTACATTCTATAAATATTCGAAAATTGTCTCAAAAAGATTTTTATATTTGGTTTTAGTTTAGTTAATCAATAGTTTATATTTTTGAGTTAATTAGTTTATAATTAAGTTAAATATTTTATTTCGTAGAAATTAAGAAGCTCGTTAATTAATTAATATTAATTCATCTTATATAAATTTTAGTCAAATTCTCTAAATTAAACTCATTTGGCTAACTTCTTAATTCACATTGGCCATAATTATAATTCTTGTGGCCATTTTTTGTATTACAATTCTAGCCTCACCTTAAACCCATTTGAGACCAAGTATTGGGCCATTTTTCTTCTTCACTCAATTAGTTCCATCAGCCCAATAATCAGCTCCTTCTAAAGTAATCCAACCCCCATTCCTTCATACATACAACAACTTAAAATAACAGTAGCGTACAACAATTTCCAGCCAATTTAGCCCAATCATATTACCCCAACCTGTCCCAGTTTTTTTTATCAACAAAGAACCTAGTTCTCTCTAACGTTAACAGCAGCTCAAGCGACAACTCCTAGCAGCAAACTAGTCTAAAAAAAGGGGGCCCCATAGAGAGGCGAGACCAAGCCGAGCCACTAGTAGAGTAAGAGCAACAACAACCATCGATTTCAAACGGTGATACATGGCATGAACGCAGCAAAACTCACGGAGGTAGACGGAAAGTAGCGAGGAATGCGTGAATCAGAGTACATTGTGATTTCCTTTATCTTCTTCTTCAACGTCCCTCTCCACTTGTACAGTCGCAGCAGCAAAAAATAATGGAGGCACGCGTTTTCGTCCTTTCTAGGCAAAATCGCTCCACGTAGCGCTCATGGACACGAGATTGATCTAGAGCATCCACCTCCCCTCTATCCCATTTGATTTTGCTGAATTTTTACGAGAATCGGACAGGTTCTTTAGGGGGAAGTTTTTTGAAATTCGAATTGGTTCTTTTGTTCTACTCGATTTTACCCTCATCTTTTCCCCCCTAAATCTGGCCTAATTCCTCCTATAAAAGTCCCTCATCATCTTCATTTTTAGAGGTTAGAGATAGCTTACATTGGGAGAGAAAACAGAGAAAGAAAAAAAGGAGTTGAAAACATAGCCTATATACGAAGAAGCAACGTTTATATACATAGAGAATACACGTGAAATAGGAATTTGAGGGCTGGCTCTTTGAATTTTCTTTCACATTTGCTGTCTACGAGAGTCCATCGGAGCCTCTTTTGTGGTCTTGGAAAGTACCCCCTCCAGCTTGTTTGTCTCCGTTTGCTGCCCGAAAAAAGGTAATATCTCTTTCTTCACTTACGTTCTGTTTCGATTCCAAGCGTTATGTGATAAACTTGCTTCTGTTAGGTTTCTCGTCCCCTGTCTTATTCTCTTTTCTATTTTTTGACTTCAACACTATTGGATAGAGGCTAGTTCGGTTCGAATATAAGCTTTCTGACTCATTTTCATCGCTGTATAGACTCCTAATCGGTCATCATTTAATCGTTTCATTGTCTTAATTAAATGTAGGGAGCTGGATTTCTTACTGTTTAAGTTTAGCTTTCATATCATTTTGGATGTTCGTCTTACTTTGATTCCCATGCCTAACATGTCTTCAAGAATCAATTGTTCTTAATTTATCTTGTTACTGATTGTGTTGCTATTTGTTTAGTGTTGCTGAATCTTTGCTTTTATGTTTCAGCTTATTTGATCTTTTTTTTATCTAATATTCAAAATGACAATACAATGCGATGTCCTTTCTGTCTAGTTGTTATTGCTTTATTAGCATGGTCCATGGTCCAATTTTCTAATAAGATGTGTTAGCTTATTTATATCTTTAAGTCATTCATTGATTTGGTCAAGTATGTGGTAGCTTTAATGATGTAGTTTTGTTGAGTTTAATGTCCGTCTAGGCCATAACATGATTCAATTAATATTATTTTGTTCCATGTTAATTTAACATTTGTTAATTACTACCTCTCTAAGGGTTGGTTATGTCTTGACCTCTTTGTTTGCCTTTGTTGCTGCTGAAAATCTCAAAAAATGCCTATTTCAATTCACTGTGTTAAAATCTAGTGCCATGTGTGAGTATGACTTATGTCCTTGTTTAGATCTCTTATCTCTTATCCATTTAGGCATATTTGTGAGTGTTTAGCAGGCTTAAAAATGTTAGTTTGACTTCTTTTAGCATGCTTAAAATATGTTTGGATGTCTTTATTTATTAATCTTGGTACGGTAAAGGCTTTCTCATTAATTTGTTCTGCATCTTTAGCTTTGATTGTGCTTTTATAAATAAAAATTTAACCAAACAATCATGTGTCCAATTTCAGCTTACTTTGATTGTTTCCAGCTAAGCATGTTTATGTTTAAGCAATCAGTTTTGAAGCACTGATGTAGTGTGAAATTCAGTCAATTTTCCTCTTGTATGTAATGATATTTTCATTGAGTTGGTTAGTTCGTCCGTAGTTATTAATTTCTTTTCTTTTCTTTTCTTTCGGTGCATGTGGTAATGATCCGAGTTCACTTTGGACTCCTCTCGCATTTTTTCGAGTTGAATTCCTCTCGAGTCGGCCCTTATCATTGTTCGAGTCCAAGGGAAGTTGAATTACAGATGTTCAGAAGCAAAAATATAGATGTTCGGAGCGAGACCAAGGGATGTACACATGGCCAAAAGCCCATTTATCTTGATTATTATTGTGTTAGTTTAGGACAGGTACTAAGTGTTGGGCCAAAGGTCCAAAAGGCAGAAATCAAGCCCAAGTACCGACCCAGGTGGACAGAAACCAGACTTGGGCCCACATCTTCTCTTATTTGTTATTTAATTGCTCTTGCATGATTATTATTTTTATTTTTTTGTTTAATTTTAAGGTTTCCAAAATTCAACTCCCCAAAAGATAATCATTTTGAAATGATTATTTGTATTTTTCTAAAGATTGTATAAGTACTTATTGTATTACTTCAATTACTTTGAATTTTTTTTTCTTAAGTATTATCCTTATAATATTTTCCTTTCCCTCCTAAAACGATTTTAAGTCTTAAGTTGTTATTTCTTCAAACTAAGTACGCATATTTTCTTAAAATTAGCCAAATAGTTAGTTATCGGATAACCGCATGTTAGCGGGCATTTCGGGTGCTTTCAAACCCTTCCCGAAATGTTAATATGAACTCCGAACCCCTTTTTCATTAGATTTTCTGTTTTTAATCTTTTGAAAAAAATCAAGTTTTTTTAATTTTACTTTAAAAAAATTAAGTGACGACTCTAAAACCAGTCTAAGTATGTTTTTAAATAAAACATATATGGAATAAATTAGTTTAAGAATTAAAATTTCTCAATTATAATCTCAGAGTAATTTAGTCTACAAATCAAGGGCGGATCCACATACCGCCTTTCGGGTGCTCGAGCACCCATGAACTTCGACGTAAAATTATTTATATATAGAATAATTTCCTCAAAAATTGACTATATTAAACGTTCAGCACCCCGTGAACAAATCTCCTAATGGGTGTGCTTTGGTTTAGTAACTAGTTTGAATCATTTCTTTTCCGTTTTATGAATTTCGCGTGAGATGACAAAATCAAAAAGTCATGTCCGATCACTTTTCTTATTCTTCTTAAGAATTTTTGGCTATTTGGTTAAGAAAACCTTTGTTTTTTGAATGGTAGTATTAATCTTATTTTTTCTCATTAAACATTGCGTGTAAATAATTGTGGACTTATACTATGTGATTTATAGTAATTTTATATTAAAAAAAGTGAATACCCATAAGCCGAGTATCCTAGATACCCTATAAACCAAACCAAACTGATCCTTAGCTTGTGAGACGTTAATTTGTCCTAATTTTTTAATTAAAAAATGTCATTATTATGAAATATATTATTATCTGGATGTCCACTAAATATAATCTCCCCACTACTTATATCATTATGTTTCACTTCTGCTATGACCTCAAATTCTTAATGCTACATCTCCCACGTCCTCCGTGATCTTTCCCCTTAATCATGTTTATGACATTCTCTTTGTTTACCTCTTTGTAATTCTATAAATAAAAGATGGGAAGTCATATTATTCACACACTTGAACTTGAAAGAAGAAAGTTTATCTTATTGTTATTGTTCCTACATGCTCTTTAATAGAAGAAGGGTGTGTTTGGTATGAAGGAAAATGTTTTCCTAGAAAATGTTTTCCTGGAAAACAAGTAGATTTTGGACTTATTTTCTTCTCATGTTTGGTTGGTGAGTAGAAAGTATTTTTCGGAAAAAGCTTTTTGTGTGTTTGATTTATGAATGAAAAATATTTTTGAGAAAATATCTTTTATTTTTACTAGAGAGTAGAAAATAATTTTTGAATTAAAATTGAAAATATTTTTAAAAACAAACTTAATTTTTTTTTTTTGGAGGGGTGGGTGGCTGACGGGGAGGGGGGGTCGCGGATAGACGGGGTGAAAAAATAAAAATTTTGAAATTGAAAATATTTTTTAAAAACAAACATAAATTTTTTTTTGAGGGGGTGGGGGCTGATGGGGGGTCGCGGGTAGGAGGTAGGGTGAAATTTTGAAATTGAAAATATTTTAAAAACAAGCTTATATTTTTTTTTGGAGGGGGTGGGGGGGGAGGGGTCGGTAGGGGGGTGGGATGGAGTGGAAAAATAAAAATTTTAAATTGAAAATATATTTTAAAAACAAACTTTTTTTTGGAGGGGATGGGGAGATGGTCGCGAATTGGGATGAAAAATTAAAAATTAGAAATTAGAAATATTTTTTAAAAATAAATTTAAATTTATTTTTGTGAAGGTGGGGGTGGGCTGGTAAGGGGGCTGGCCGGGGGTGGGATCGGATGAAAAATAAGAATTTGAATTAGAAAATATATTTTAGAAACAAACTATAATTTTTTGATTTTTTTTTTGGGGGAGTATGGGGGGCGCAGCGGGGGGAGCGTAGGTGTGGGGGTGAGATGAAAATAAAAATTTGAAATTGGAATTATTTTTTAAAAACAAACTTAAAATTATTATTTTGGGGGTAGGGGTGAGGATGGGGTAAAAAAATTAAAAATTGAAGTTGAATTTTTTTTTTTAAAAAAAAGCTTTAAGTTTATTTTTTTTCAGCAAAAAAATTGTAATTTAAAGTTGGAGGAGAATTTTGGAAAATGTTTTCCTTAATATTTGAAAGGCAGTCATTTTCCTTAAATTTGAGAAAAATGATTTGATTTGAAAACATTTTACCCAACCAAACATGAGAAAATTGAAAAACATTTTTCGAAAAATGTTTTCCTTCATACCAAACACACCCGAAAGCTTGTTTAATCTACAAATTTTGAGTAACTTAAGAACTATGATTTCCTGGCAAGTTTTAGAACTCATAAATTTCAAATCGTGGGTCAGGCTTTGAAAATGCTATGCTGAAAGAAAAGTAAAGAGACCATATTCTACTTTTTGCGCACAACAAAGAAAACAGTTTTTGCTAGATTACAAGTCGGTGATTTCTATTTCAACTCTAACAGCAGCACATAACACAGAGCAAAATATTCGACTAACAAACATCTATGAGCTTTAAGGTAAGTAAAAGTGTAAAAGGCAACCAAAAAAACACATTACAATAGGAAATTTTAAAAGACGCATCTTTAAGCGCTATAGAATGAGACACCAACTTCTCAAGAGCCTTAGAATTCTACTTCTTCTGAAAGAATGTCGTACTTTTTTCACCTCTACAAGCAATATTTAGATACTGTCATCTCCATATCATTTATAACACACAAGAGCCTCTCCTCACAGGATTCTGTCTTGAAGATCAGACATCAAATTGGATGCTAAGGAGGACAGCTTCTTCCCAGTTTCTCCAGCAATATTTTTGATAGACGACATATCCTGTTGTGCCTGGAAGCGTAAAAGGAGACATTTGTAATGAAAATACAATCAATACCTTCATATAGAAACTGGTGAAAAGCATTGCGTATCAAAATTTTCACTATACCTGGAAAGAGATCCTATTAATTAATTCTCCGGCAGTTATTTCATAAGCTGCCCCATCATCTTGACCAAAGAGGTCAGCACTAGAAATGGCACTTGAACCCTATGAATACAAAGAGGGAAAGAAAGTATGTTTTAGAACCTGAGTTTGGTACTTCAGTTTTCAGACAAACATCAGCTTTACTAGATACAGTCTTCAATCTTGTTTTTAAAGATATGACACCAAAGCCAACTTCGTCAATTATGCATCGTAAGCACATTCAAAATCATCATACAAACTACAGTAATAGTTAATAACCTAATTATAACATACAGTTATTAGCTTGCACCAAACAATTGGATTATTGATTATTATAATAATAGCTGAATCCGCTAAACTAAACTCAGCCACTGATCAGATATTAGAAGAATCTAGGGGTTGAATATTTTAGCAGTACACTAGAGAGCTCCACTATTTTTGAGTCATTATAGATGCATTATCTTTACAACTTGTCTGTTATATGATCTGTGAAAGGCTTGTTGGAAGAGAAATGGTAATGGTTTCAAATCTCTTCAACTCCTACCAAAAGTTGGACCTGAGAAGTCTCTGAAATGGTGGTTTTTTTTTTTTTTTTTGAAAAGGAAGTCTCTGAAATGACTTTCAATAGGAAGAGGATCAATTAAATCATGTTTAGGCCTTTTATATCTCTCTTATTGAATTGAGTAGTTAATAGCGTATAAGAAAGATCCTAATGCAGGAGTTTGAGTATGTGAAGTAATTTTTTTTTTAATCTTCGGTTCCTAACTATTGTGACATAATTATGAAGAATATTCATTTATTGCTTCGTTTTCTTTGTATCTTGATATTTTGTTATCATATTTTCTTACAATCCTGCTTCGAATAACTTCTCTTTCTGAGTTGATGGTCTATCGGAAACACCCTCTCTACCCCGCAAGTACGATCAAAATGATGACATTCATTTTTGCTTTAGAAAGGAGAATGGAAAAAGGCAATTTGCACCACCATCCTTCCCCAAAGATTCGATTAGTGTGCATTGACTTCTACTTTCCTTGGGCGACTTTCTTGCCTTACCAAAAGAATTTCATTTCACTTTTCCAGGAGGTTTTTAATAATTAGGAACAGAGAAGAATCTGAAAACGATAATGAGATGTTTAATATAGGGCAGCATTAGAGGCAATTCAAGGATTCAATGCTAACTAAAGCAGTAGGTGTACTATATAAGGGAATATTATATACTTCCCTTGTCCCATATATTGATGATTAAAATATAATTCTGACTTCTTTAGTCTTTTGGAACATCAAATTTAATTGGTTTATATCAATTCTATCCTGTTTATTAATGTCTATTCTATTGTTAGTTACACTGTCATAGTAAAGTCCAATATCACTCTAAAAGATGGTCAAAATAAGCCAAGTAAACTGGGAGGAGGTGTGTTACAACAAGCATACCGAGTATTTCTGAAGAGAAACTGAGGCTTCCTTTGCAGCTTTACTCTGATCACCAAAGAATTGAGCAGATGAAATGGATTTGGCATTAGTAAACTTCTTCCTTGCTTCATCAGTTTCCTCAATCTGATTAGAGTATAACGCAAACACATAAGACAAAACATATCAATAGCACTGGATAAAGATCAAGAGGCAGAAAGGAGAAACTTTGTGTCACACAAACATCACAAGTAAACAACTGATCTGTCAGGAGCAAAAGAACTGGGAGAGAAAAGGAACATAATCACAAATAGAAACATCCAAAACTAATGATGCAGAAAGAGGAGCAAGAACCTACTTCTAGGCAGTCTAGGAATACCCAAAATGGTTTAACAAGCAAACAAACGCAAGAAACTTGAGGTACCAATAGTTTTTGGATGAAATTTAGTCCTAGCTTGCTTTTCCAAAAAGCCAGATATACACTAATTTCTATATAGATAGTCAACCAGAAATTTAGCCAAGGAAGCTGGTGGGAAGGTCAGTGGAACAAGTATGCTCCAGAGCACTTGGGAATCTCATAAATAAAAATAATAGCTAACGAAGCATCCAAAGCTCCAACAGAACAGGGCATTACTTGTTAACGATCCAGGGCACTTCACCAATTTCTAAATAGTTAGTCAATCAAAAAACTCAAGACCACGAGAAGAAACACAAAGCCATAACAGTTTTAAGTTGCTCACAAATAATTCCTTTTGTGTGTGTGTGTGTGTTTTTTTTGGGGGGGGGGGGGATATATTTACTGCATAAAACTTGTGTAGGCTTGAATTGTCTCAAGTCGGTTCTGGATAGAGCAAAAGAAAATTTGATGCAGCAAGATCCGTAACAGGGAACATCAACCAAGATCTCAATATTTTGAAGGCTTGATACAATAGAAACCAAAGACAGTCAGAGACACCGCAATAATGTCCACCTTTCTCCTTCCATTAAACTTGGCAAATAAACAACATACATGACAAATTTCACTGAATCAGCTTTAACAAAATCCTGGATGATAAAGGAAAATAAAAGCTAGGATAAGAAGTCACTTGAACTTTTGAAGAATTGGAACTCGTCTTCTTTGTGAAACCACTATCCATCCCATAATCTGAAAAAAAACTGGTGGACTTTGGAGGGGCCACATGGTTAAGAACGCGAGAGCCTCCAGAACTCGTCTCCGCAGGTTGGACATTGTCTGTGTACTCAAAACGAGACGCAAATGATGAGCCAACAGTTGGTGCATTACTTGCAGCATTGGAGGAGGGAACTTGAACAGGCGGTTCTTCAGGCTTTTGCTCATAGAGACTTTCACTAGACTGTACATGGTGAGGGTCAATAGATTGGAAACCAAAAATCACTAGAACAATCTTGTTAAAACAGCAGGGATATTTCTTCTTTTTTCTTTGGTGGGGGAGGGTGATGCAGGAATTTCAAAGCATCCAATTTTACATATATGCCCAATTTCTTAGTTGTAAGTCTAATATGTACCTTTTTAGTAAGTTTGCGAGCTCCAAGTCCTCCAGACTTCCCAGCTTTCTTCGCAACTGTAGGTTTCTTAAGAAAGGTGGTAACAGCTTGAGAGGCTTTGGGTGAAGCAGTAACCTCGGTTTTTTCGTCCTTCAACGAAGACGTTTCTTTTGGAGGTTCACTAGTCTTAATATCCGGAAATACGTTAGTAGCCTGTGCAGCCTGAGAAGCAACAGGAGTTGCTGGCAAAGCTGCTTCCTCTGCAGTACTTCTAGCAACTTCTTTTGAGAGTAACTGCCTATACAAGTCAGCAGCCCTTGAGGTATACTTGGAGTCAGTCTTGCCTCCATCGTTCCATCCATGCTGCTTGAAAAAAACTTGAGCACGGTTATTTCCACCAAAGTACATCATTTTTAACTGCTCTGGAGACCACGAATCTAAATTTGTCGATCTGCAAGACTCAGCTTCTCAGTAAATGGAAATAGAAATAATAATATGACGGAGCAACAACAGAAGACTATTATTACTCTTGTTTGACTACATCAACCCCTACTCCCCAACCCTAATATAGTAAAGAAAAAAAGCCTATCATACTGCCACCAACATTTTAACCACCAAACTTAGAATACTAACAGCTAATCTACTCTCTTCTCCCTTTCATTAACAAAGGATGACCAATGGCTTGAATAGACAGTTGGTTTAGACACCATGGTTATCAACAACAACTACTACTACTACACCTCAGTCCCAAACAAGTTGGGATCGGCTATATGAATCCTCATTTCTTCATTTAAGAATTGTATCATCATCACAATAAATAAACTAAAACTAAAACTAAAAAATATGTTATATATTTATATTAATAATACTAATACTAATAATAGTAATAAATCCAAAAAGAAGGACATGAATTGACATCTCCTTTCCACATCACTCACTGCTTGCTTTTCAAGCGATCCCAACAAGACAGCAAAGATAATATCTTATTCCCCATGGCCACATCATAATCTGGACAGGTGGAGTAGCCGCAAGTCCCACAACAGTAGTTCACATGTGAAAAGAGTTGTGTATGGAATTGTGGGAAATGAGAAGGAGCACCAACTTTGCTCAGTTATTTAGGGAAAAATGCAAAAACAAGCAAAGATCATATCAAAACATTACAAGTTTCCCTGACTATTTGAATGTACTCTCTGGGAGACACTACATTTTCTACTCCATTTTGCCTTGTAACATCATTTGTTTTCTTCTAACTTTATGCTCTTACAGTTTTTAACTTCACCACAAAAGGAACCAGGGTCCATTTTGAGAAAGCATAAAGGTATTGTATTAAATTGAATAGCACCAAGCTAGAGCGTCAAAATGTAGTTGTATCACAACTTACGAGTTGTGCGATTCCTGTCACATGTCTAACAAGAAATCTGAATCCCATAAAAATACCAGTTCGCACCCCAAACACTAGCAAAGGTAAAGTTCTTACTTATGGCAAAGTATGTTTTGCCTGTGCCTTCAAAGATTCTGTTGTTCCTTCCTTCTCAGACAGTCAAACAGATAGCTTGGGGTATAGTATTCCAGAATTTGAGGGGTTTTTCGGGGAGATATCTCTATAAGCAAGTAAAATAGGACCCCCCCCCCCTCCTCATATTCTTCAAAGTACTCGAGACATTGCCCTTATTAGTCTCATATACTACCATTTATTCTTAACTGTGCATAATAAGAAGTTTTAGGGGTTGAATGTCATCCTCTGATTTACTTTCCAGAAAATCATGGAGCAATAATCTCCCTGTTTCCCTTTCTTCCTCCACACATTTTGATCTAAATCATCTTCCCCATGACCCCATCTCCAACAACCTTCCCCCTTACCAATTATCAGCCATGACTTCTATTAAACTATCAATAAGCCGTGCAACTATCCATGGCATATCCTATAATTTGCTCCTAAAATCATCTTCATGTTCCAAATCAATAATATCATCCAGTCACTTTCCTCATTCTTTTTTTTTTCTTTTATCCTTGTCCAACCAAAATGGAAATAAACCATAACCCGTGGGAATGAAATAGAATAAGAAACTTATAAGGTTGGTAGTTGCCTACTGGTTTTGACCAATTTGTTCTAGTCCATGTAAGACTTTGCTTCAATGGGAAACTAACTAGATGCATGAGAATACTCGCTACTATTCAACAAAATCTGTCATCATACAATATTTCTCAACATATGAAACTTTGAACAACACGAGGAATTCATATCTATAAAAAACCACAAATATCTTCATATAAGTGAGTGAATGTTACCATGCCATTCAATACATGGTGCATTTCACTAGTGTGTAACTTACACCAAAGTCACAGCTCTTAACATGTTATTACTCAAAATCCAGCCATATTAAACCATACAGGTGCCACATTAAACAAGAACCAACCAAAAAATCAGCTCATTAAGCCAAAACAATAGTTCTAAAACGAAAAAAAAAATACCTAACGAAACTGATGTGAACGCCAAGGCTGCGATGAACTGCGGAACAATCAATACACAAGAAGATCCCATACGTCACGGATGCCCAAGTAGGATTCTTAGCATTGCAATCGAAACACATCTAACAAGGAAAAAACAACAAATTTTGAATTAAATCATACAGAAAATCAAAATTACGCAACCAAAATAACGGATCTAAAACAGATCTCAAAAATTTCGATGTAATCAAACAAAATATCAACAAAATAATATAAAAAAGTTCCAAAAAAAATAAAATTAAAACACTAACCTTGTTTTCATGCTTGGATTTGAGCTTCCGAAAAACAGCGTTTTTGTCGCTGAAGTTCTCGGAAGCCATGGCTGTAGAAATAGATGATTCTACGAAGTTCCGACGAAAAGGATAAACGGCGACAATGATAGAGAGAAAAACGACGCGAATTGCCTCTTCAGGGAACGTACAGAAATGGTGCAACAACGTAGTGAAAGAGGAATATATATAAAACCGCTAATCTACAAATATAAATGTAAAAATTCTATTAAAAGGGTTTTTTTTTAATTATTTTTTTTGTAGCAATTTTTGTGATTTATTTTTTGGAAAGTTCTAATTTGGTCCTTTAATTATTTGAAAATAATTCTGGCTAAATTATTTTTGCAACAACAACAACATAATTGCATAAGTAGTGTCTTAAAAAAAATATCTTTACGAGGTAGAAAAAAAATATTTTCGATAGACCAAAATTAAAAAAAAATCTGGCCAAATTAATTTGCACAAAATATTACATTTGGTTGGTTGTCTATGAAGAAACAATCGCATATATTTTTTCTTATTTAAGGATGTTCTTAAAGTAAGTATAGTATTTTGTATAAAAGTATATCTTTTAATTATTAATTAATTCAAAATAATTCATTCATTATCAATTACTTTATCAAAAGTTCTAGCAATAATTATTATATAAATGTAAAACTCACATAATTAGTATGCGAATCAAACGATCGAGGAGTGTATCGTACTTTTCATCTTTTACTAACAAATGTAAGCAAAATTTAATATAAAATTAAGTAATTAGTTGTTTTTTATGTTTTTTAAAAAAAAGTAATGTTATTTAGAACTAACTCTTGTTAGTTTAAGTGTGAAATGTATTAAAGCACACAACTCTATGAATTTAACCTTTTCTCTTTTTATTTGTTTGTATTTTGTTAAATAAATGTCAGCTTTGAAGTGACGAGAACACCTTCTAGATCTAGGAAATATTAGGAATTGAATACAGTGTGATGTTATTTTCTTTGTTATTAGAGAATACCCTGATAGTTTCTTTTTCAACAACTTCTTTGTACTATCATCTTCGATGTTCGATATCTGTATTGAAGTTCGATTAATCTGAATTGTGTTAGGTAGCGCTTAATTGGGGTAGCACTACTTACCAACTATTCTTTTCATATTGAAAACTCAAGAATTCTGATTAAGAAAGGAGTAGACTCATTCACGATATCACATATATATATATACACTTAATACTTTGGTGGTTCATTTTCAACAACCAGGTAGTTCTCTGAGGTAGAAAGCTTACTAGATTTCCAACAGCATACCAGACATCCGTTTAAGAGTTATTGAAAAATTATTTTGGTCAAAATCAATTTTTATACTAATCATGGAGAGAAGCCTTTGCTCCCTCCGTTTCAATTTATTAGTTCTATTTTAATTTGCAAAATTTTGAAAAATAAATCAGACTTTTGAAATTTATACCAAAATATCTTAAATATACGATTGAAATGGATTCGTGTTTAAGTAAATGAAATTATAAAAGCTACCGTTAGCAAGCTTAATCATAGACTATTAGGCGTTGGCAAAATCACCTTTCAAGTAAAGTCAAGAGGCTAGCAATTCCCTCATGAAGCAAAGGGCACAATCCTTTATTTGCTTTGCAGGTTTACATTTTTAAAATATCACATATGATTTCAACAGAATAAAAATGAATTTCCTCTCAAAAGAAGAACGGTCGAACAACTAATTAAGTTAAGGAAATCTTAATAGAAGTATTAATTATTTTTTTCCTACAACATACATAAACAAACTAAGGTTACAATCAAACATAAATTAAAATTAAACATGAAAACAAGGAAAAGAATATCTCTCATAGTTTTTAGTAACAAAAAAGTGGCCGAAAATGTCTTTTATTGCGGAAAATAAAACTTGCAAGCAAAAAATAAAAGCCACAAGGCAAATAAATTCACAAGACATGAGTTAAAAGACACAAGTTATTCCCCTTGGCATAAGTTTAGTGGTACAAGAGATAAATTATGCCACATGACATAAGTTTAGTGACACAAGTTATGTCACAAGACATAAGTTCAGTAACAAAAGTTATGTCTCAAGACAGTTTTCTAAAATGTCTTGTCGTGCGAATCAAATACTATCAAACTTATGCCCCATGAAAAAAATGTTATCTAAAAAAGTTTTATCCTACAAAATAAGGTCATTGATACTTTGAACCACAAAATTTTATTAAATAAACAGTACAATTAAATATTAAAGACCACAATTTTAAGGGCAAAGATTATAAAAGCCACCCTGAAATAGGTTCGGTCCGTATTGGGCTTCAAATGGACAAGAAGTGGGTCTATTTTTGGGTTTATAGTGTCTCAGTTTATTTGGTTCCCAAAATTATTTGAAGAATTAGCCAATATAGCCATTTATTCAATCGTTTGAATTTAAAATAGTTGATATATATATATTATATGCGTGTAGTATTATTGTATAATTTGTGTATATTCATTAGACAAAATTGACCGACTATTTGGATAAAGATACCTTATTTCTTATTTATATGATTAGGTTTGGATTGGCAAATGTATGGCCCCTCTGTTGCTTTGAGTTATGTGCATGTTCATGGAAAGAATAGATGGGCTTTAGAGGAAGGCCCACTGTGAGGAGTAAACAATGTAAAGCCATCTCTTTAGATTATAGGGAAAATTGTATATTATAGTAAACTATTAATTCAAAATAATTGATATAGCTACAATTTCATTTAATTTCAATTCATAGAAACACATTGATCATTCTCGTCTCTCTCCCCTGAATCTCGCTCGCCACTCTCAATTCTCTCCCTCACCTCTCTCCCTTTTATACAAACACAAATGTATAAATTGTGTTTGAGTTTGTATAAAGTGAGATAGTCTGTATATACAAATACATATCTCTCCATCCTATACACTTATAATTATACAAATACAAATCTCTCTCTGCCCACTTCTCTTTTGTCCCTCTCTCTCTTGCTTTATACAAACAATAATTATACAAATACAATCAAATTTGTGTTTGTATAAAGTGAGAAAGAGATTTGATATACAAATACAATTGTTTTAATTCGATTCAATTGCATATGAATTCAAATTTTATGCAAATATACAAACACAATCATTGATACATATATATTGTAGTTACATATATGTCTAAACGATATACATATACAATTCACCTCTCTCCACTCTCTTCCCTCTCTCGGGCCTCTCTCATCTCTATCCTAATCTCACTCGCCACTCTAGCCTAACACAGAGAACATATACATATACAAACACAATTTTCATAGACACAGACGCCCGATTTATACAAATCAGATGCTCCATAGCAAACATAATTTGGCTATGGAGCGCAAAAAGCAAAACTGTAACTACAGAGCGCTAATATGATTTTTATCTTTGCTATTTCTAAAATTTACTCATAATAAATTGATACTTTTTGTTTTATTTCATTTGAAATTTCTAATTTTTAACTTATATTTTTTCCTCTTGATTTTCTATTTAGTGTCCGATACTTGTACTAAAATTCGATTGAATTTGGATCATACATAGCATGGCCCATTGTGGGAGACTGGGAGCAACGCAATGAACAAAAAAAAAAAAACACGATTCAATAGAACGCATATAAATATGAGTTCTTATACATTTATTTATTTTCTATATATAATTATCTTCTTTTTTAAAAAAAAAAAGTTACAAACTCGAGAAATGTCAAGGTTCAAGGTTTACGGGCTTCAAACATAAGGAATAAATCCCAAGTAGGCTATTTAGATGAAACAAGACAATGCCGGCTAAATGAGCCCATATTTTGGTAACCCGTTCATATTTAATGGGTTGGGTGAGTGACTTTTTACATGGGTAAAATATGGGTTGATACCCATATTCAACCCATAAAAATATGGGTAAAATATGGATAATATGGGTAAAATATGAATTAGCCAAATGAGTTGAGCTTCTAACTTTTATTCACTCAAAATTCATGATATTACCAAATATATTGTAACTTCTCTTTTTTTTACGTTCTTCTATAAAACTAATTATTTTTCTCTATAATTGAAAATGTGAAGTCTTTGGCCCTCTAAAAATATCTATTTTAAATGTACATTTCTTTTGTTAATTCTAATTATTTTTTTTTTATTTGTTTAATTTTACATTGGATAATAAATAATAGTGTTAAATAAGCAAATCATGTACTAGTGTTGACATTGCTTAAAGTGCATTAAGCATGTTTTAGGGTTTGTTTGCTATGAAGGAAAACATTTCACCCCTACCCCCCACCCCCAAAAAAAAAATTTAAGTTTATTTTTAAAAAATATTTTGAACTTCAAAATTTCATTTTTTCACCCCT